>ML297109.1:162102-199501 GCA_005239495.1 Nicotiana undulata | reverse complement strand
ATGTCCCCTCGTGCGTATATAATAACACTCGGCACGGAATGTCCCCTCGTGCATAACCTAACAATAACTCGGCAGGAATGTCCCCTCGTGCGTATATAATAACACTCGGCACGGAATGTCCCCTCGTGCATATATAATAACACTCGGCACAGAATGTCCCCTCGTGCGTATATAATAACACTCGGCACGGAATGTCCCCTTGTGCATATATAATAACACTCGGCACGGAATGTCCCCTCGTGCGATCAGTAACAAACAAAGCAACAATATAATGTGAAAGTCAACATTAAGAAGTCTCAAGTGCATGGAAATGCAAAATAAAATCCTATAGTCCCGGCAAGGTGAAATCATCAATTACAAACTCAACAAATGCCCGACAAGGGTCTCAACTATAACCAACCTCGCATCAGAAATACAATTTCACAGTGTAAGCCTCAACTGAAACAAATAGCTCAATAACTCCCCACGTCATGAAACAACATCAAGGTATCACTACTAATTCACTAATTACTCACAGTGCGGGGAATATTAAGAACACAGTAAGTTTCATCACAATTGACTCACGGGCATGCTTGACCGAAACATATAGGCACTCATCACCACGCCTATATGTTGGACATGAGTTACACATAGCAAATAAGACTCTATACCTAATCCCTTAAGTTGAGGTTAGGCCAAACAGACCCGTCGGCAGAGTTCAAAAGGATATTGACCGAGAACTACGGTAGAACAGAGATAGATATCAGCCATACGGTGGAGATCAGAGAAACAACGGGCCTAGACGCAACCCCCTTTGAAGTGATAGAAGAAATGATCGAGGACAGAGATCCCGAGGGCTCATGAGTAAGAGTGGTTTCGACAGGAATGTCGAACCCATATAAGCACCTCAACTATCAGAGTAAAACTTCAACGTTGATGCGTCAGCTATTGTATCAGCCCTCGGACGCATCAAAGACACCGGGTGGCCTCGACCTCTACAGATTGATCCGGACCAGAAAAATCCTAATCAATGTGCAAGTATCATGGCACCCATGGCCATAGAACATAAGATTGCAAACAGTTGAGGGAGGAGGTAGCCCGTTTGCTTAACGAGGGGCATATTCGAGAATTCTTGAGCGACCGGACTAAGAAACACTTTAGAGACAAGGATGCAAACAAGAATAATGAACAAGAAGAGCCACAACAAGGAATTCACATGATCAATGGTGGGGTCGACATTCTACAAAGACCCATATTTAAGCTCACCTAGGTGTCGATCACGAGGGAAAAGCGAACTCGAGACTACGTATCAGAAGGGACCTTGTCTTTCAGTGACGAGGATGCAAAGGGGATCTCACAACCCCACAATGATGCACTTGTAATATCTGTTCTTATGAATAAAATTCAAGTTAAACGTGTTTTGATTGATCCAGGTAGCTCGACCAACATCACTCGATCGAGGGTCGTAGAACAACTCGACCTACAGGATCAAATTGTGCCAGCAGCACGATTCCTTAACGGCTTCAACACGGCAAGCGAAACCATCAAAAGGTGAAATCACTTTGCTAGTGAACGTGGCGGGGACCATCCAAGAAACAAAGTTCCATGTGATCGAGGGTGACATGAGGTACAACACCCTGCTTGGAAGGCCTTCATAACATGAGGGGAGTACCCTCGACCCTTCACCAAGTTCTGAAGTTCCCGATACCATAGGGAGTCAAAACGGTGTACGGGGAGCAACCCACCGCCAAGGAGATATTTGCGGTCGACGAAGTGATACCGGTATCAGCACTCTCATCGGCGAAGGGAATAAAAAAGGCCAAATAACAAGCACAAACACTAGGCTCGACCCAATTGGAGAAGCAGGGGCCAGACGAGGACCTTGACTATTGGATCCCTCGATCCTTCATAATTCATGATGACTCAGACACCACCAAATCGATAGTCAAAAAGGTGGGACAAGTTATACTGATCAAGTATCTGCCCGGACGAAAGGTATACCTGGGCACAGAGTTAACTCCCGAGCTTAGAAAAAACTAATTCAATTCTTTTAGATAACATGGATTGCTTTGATTGGTCACATCTCGATATGATATGGATCCTACCGGAAATCACTACCCATCAATTAAGCCTGGACCCGAAGTTCCGTCCGGTGAAGTAAAAAAAAAGGCCCCCGTCCGAGGTTAAGCATGCATTCATCAAGGACGAGGTAACCAAACTTTTCAAAATAGGATCCATTCGGGAAGTAAAATATCCCGAATGGTTAGCAAACATAGTGATAGTCCCTAAGAAGGGAAATAAACTTAGAATGTGCGTTGATTGTAAAGACTTAAACAAAGCATGCCCTAAGGATTCCTTTCCTTTGCCTAATATTGATCATATGATCGATGCCACGGCCGGCCACGAGATTCTCAGTTTTCTCGATGCCTACTCCAGGTACAACCAAATACAGATGAACCCGGAGGATCAGGAAAAGACCTCGTTTATCACCAAGTATGGCACCTACTATTATAATGTAATGTCCTTCAGACTAAAAAATGATGGTGCAACTTATCAACGCCTAGTAAACCAAATGTTCTAAGAACAAATAGGAAAATCAACAGAAGTTTATATTGATGACATGCTAGTTAAGTCCCTGTGAGCAAGGTACCATTTAAAGCATATACAGGAGACTTTCGATATACTGGGGAAGTACAATATGAAGCTCAACCCAGAAAAGTGTGTGTTCGTGGTTGGCTCGGGCAAGTTTCTTGGCTTCATGGTATCTAATAGGGGGATCGAAATCAACCCTGATAAAATCAAAGTCGTTGAGGATATCACGGTCGTAGATAATGTAAAGGCTGTACAGAGGCTAACGGGGCACCTAGCCGCCCTAGGGCGATTCATTTCGAGATCCTCAGATAAGAGCCACCGATTCTTCTTACTACTTAAAAAGAAGAATAACTTTGCATGGACTCAGGAATTCCAACAAGCCTTAGAGTAACTAAAGCGATATTTATCAAGCTCGTCGTTGCTTCACACCCCGAAAGCGGACCAACAACTTTACTTGTACTTGGAAGTCTCAGAAATAGCAGTAAGTGGAGTTATAGTCCGAGAAGAACAAGGTACGTAATTCCCTGTCTATTATTTAGTCGGATCTTATTTGAGGCCGAAACCAAATATCCACACTTAGAAAAATTAGCGCTTTCTTTAATAAGCTCCTCTAGGAAATTAAAACCATATTTTCAATGTCATCTGATATGTGTTGTAACAACTTATCCACTGCGAAATATTTTGCACAAACCCCAGATTTCGGGTCGGTTGGCCAAATGGGTCGTAGAAATCAGTGGGTACGATATTGAATATCGACCTCGAACCGCCATCAAGTCTCAAATCTTGGCGGACTTCGTGGCCGACTTCACACCAACTCTCGTACCCGAGGTTGAAAAAGAAATGTTAATAAAATCAGGTACGTCCTCGGGAGTCTGGACCCTCTTTACGGATTGTGCTTCGAACTAACACGAAGGGGTCTGGGCTGGGTATCATACTAAAACCACCCACGGGTAACTTAGTCATACAATCTATCAGGACTTCGAAATTAAATTACAATGAGGCCGAGTATGAGGCCATTATTGCAGGTTTTGAGTTGGCTAAAAGCTTGGGAACAGAGGTCATCGAGGCCGAGTGTGATTCCCTCCTCGTGGTAAACCAAGTTAATAGAACTTTCGAAGTCCGAGAAGATCGGATGCAAGGGTACTTGGATAAACTGCAGGTAAGTTTACATCAATTCCAGGAATGGACCTTGAAACATGTACCTCGAGAACAAAACATCGAGGCCGAAGCTCTTGCAAACTCAAGTTCATCGGTCGAAGATAACCATATCAACTCGGGGAATGTCGTACAGCTCATGAGATTGGTGATCGAAGAAGGTCACGCCGAGATTAACTCCACGAGTTTGACCTGGGATTAGAGAAACAAGTACTAGAGTACTTAAAGAACGGGAAACTTCCATCAGATCCAAAGGAGTCAAGAGCTCTACGTACAAAAGCAGAACGGTGCACTTTGTCGAGACAACACTATTTAGAAAGATGTTTGATGGACCATTGGCAATATGTTTTGACTGGGAGACACCAAATACGTTCTATAGAAAATTCACGAGGGCACTTGTGGAAATTATTCCGGTGCCAAATCGTTGGTCCACAAAGTAATTAGAGTAGGATATTATTAGATCGACATGGAGAAAGATTCAAAGGAATTCATTCCAAAATGCGACAAATGCCAAAGGTATGCGCCGACGATTCACCATCCCGGAGAGCAGCTCTATTCGGTCTTATCCCCATGTCCGTTCATGAAATAGGGAATGGACATCGTCGGCCATCTCCCATCGGTCCCTGGTAAAACTTAGTTTATTTTATTTATGACTGATTGTTTTTCTAAGTGGGTTGAAGCACATGCTTTCGAGAAAGTCAGAGAAAAAGAAGTCATAGACTTCATTTGGGACCACATTATATGTCGATTCGAGATGCCCTCCGAGATTGTATGTGATAATGCAAACCAATTCATCAGCAACAAAGTGACTAAATTTCTCGAGGATCACAAGATCTAAAGAATCCTATCGACGCCTTATCATACCAGTGGGAATGGACAAGTCGAATCAACCAACAAAACCATCATTCAGAATCTTAAGAAGAGATTGACCGATTCCAAAGGAAAGTGGATACAGATTTTGCCCGAGGTTCTTTGGGCATACTGTACAACACCGAAGTCTAGTACAAGAGAAACACTGTTCTCGTTAGTCTATGGCGTCGAAGTTTTTATCTCGGTCGAGGTCGAAGAACCTAGCATCAGGTTCTGATATGCAATAGAAGAATCAAATAGCAAGGCCATGAATACGAGCTAAGAATTGTTGGATGAAAGACGCGAAGCCGCCCTCGTCCGATTGGCCGCATAAAAACAGTGGATCCAAAGGTACTACAATCGAAGAGCCAATATTCGACATTTTAACATCGGGGACTTGGTTCTAAGAAAAATCACCCTCAACACCCGAAATCCGAATGAAGGAAAACTAGTTCTGAACTGGAAAGGACCGTATCAGGTTCTCGAAATCACTGGAAAATGATCCTACAAGTTTGGCACGATGAACGGCGAACAACTACCGAGCAATTGGAACGTATCACTCCTAAAACTATACTAATGATAAGGTACGACCCCTTCCATTTTCATTTATATTTTAAACTAACTCTTGCAGGTGTTCGACCACAAATAATGATGGGCTCTTCGGCACGAAGTACTTAGGTCTGAAAGCACGTGTTGCACTTTTTTCCCTAGACCGGTTTTGTCCCAAATGGGTTTTCCGGCGAGGTTTTTAATGAGGCAACCATTGATTGTGCTAACTTAGAACAATTCAAAAATATTCGACGCTTCTTTGCAATCAACATCGAATAATAGAGGGCATTGCTTTCGAATGCCAACTTTGTTGCGAGGAAATTACTTCATAGCAACAGGGTCTTGATAGGTAAAGTTTGTACGGGCCAAATGGTCAAACCAACAATACCCGTGTAGGTTTCTCGAGCCCTGACACAAAACATGTACACATGTATAATCATTTATAAAGAGAAATATTTTTCCTTGCTGATATCTCTTGCCTTAGAAAAGTTTTCTAGTTTACAATTTCTTGCTCGCGAACTGTTATGGAAACAGGCTTAAGGGTCGATCATAACCAGAGTTCAGATAATTACCCTGACACTCAGGGACTGCAGTCCGAAAAGTAAATGAGATCTAATTATTAAAATTTCGAGATCATAAGACCTTTTAGGCAACCCTCGAGTTTTATAGGCCACGACCACCCAACTCGGGGACTGACACTTCGGGCAAAACGGGAAAGTAAGAACAATGGGAAAATCCCGAATTAAAAGGCTACGATAAATTTAACATGGTTCAAAGACGTCTGAATTTCGTAACAAAATAGGCCTTCAAATTTATTTTCATAACCGGTTAAAAAGGCTACCCCCGATAAAGTCATATAAGGCTTCGATAATGTCAAGCCTCGAAAACTCTAATGAGTAAAAAATTGTTCGAACTCTCGAACAACTCTTTATTTCCTGCTAAGGCATTACAATTTTTGTAGATACAAAAGATAAAAAAACTTTTTCAAATAAAAAACGGGAGAAAGCCATGAACAATCTTTTATAAGGGCCAGATCGGCCTAATACAAAAAAAATACAAAAGCCTAAGGGCTATTTTTACTTTGAGTTCGAGAGACCATCCTCGCTCAAAAACCTAAGGGTTAACTTACTTCGAGTTCGAGAAAGCACTCGCTCGAGCATAAAGCCTAAGGACTATAATGGTTCGGCTTCACTCAAATTGTCTAAACCTCGGACCTTAGAATACAACTTCATAATTGGTTAAGATAGAAGAGAAGAAAAGTTGTATATATATATGTCAAAATTCATTTACAAGGGCATCATGTCTCGATTAGAACTCTCTACAAAAAAAAGTCGAAACGGGCTTAAAAGAAACACAAAAAAGAAAATACAAATTCTAAGGGCATAGTCTTCTCTGGGAGCAACATATTCTCTCTCAAGGCCTTCTCCACTTTCAGTCTCTCGGAGTCGTCATCATCAGGAAATGCCAACACTCTGGCTTCAACTTCAATCTCCTTTGCATTCTCGATCTCGTCTGTAAGATCGAAGCCACGAGCATGGATTTCCTCAAGAGTATCCCTTCGAGACTGGCATTTAGCATGGTCGAAAACTCAGTTTGCTCGAGCCTGGGCTACTTCGGCAACCTACTTTGCTCGAACTTGAGCAGGTTCAGCGTCGGTCCGGTAGATGGCCACAATTGCATCAACATCAACCTTGGCCGCTTCGACCTCAGATTTGGTCGCCACAAGTTATGTAACCAGCTTCGCTCGATCAAAAGTTGTTGAACCCAACCGATACTAGAACTACTCAATTTTCTTGGCTTGCTCCAAGGTTTTCGCTTTCTCACTTTGGAGTTGGTTTTCAGCTGAGTACAATTGAGCTCAGGTAGTCTCCTTTTCTAAGGCAAGTCAATCCATGTTTTTCTTCCACGCCATGGTCTCCGCCTTCACTGCATCCATTTCCTCACGAAGTTGCCCGATTATATCGAGCTTTTGCTTGTGGGACTGAACTGTTAGCCACCACGCCCGAATCAATGTCATTAACTTCTAAGATTCTTCTTACCTACTCGGCCAGATCAGTTTGTTCTTTCTGAGTCGCTTCTAGCTTAGCACGAAGCCCATTTTCTTCCTTTTCTCTTTGCTCACTGAGAAGCTTGAAGGCGTCTTTCTCCTCAGTGAGACCTGGGATTTCGGCCTCATATCGGCTCAGCTCCCATCGGGGTCGGAAGAAATCTTCATGATGAGGCACCGAGGTCTACAAAAAAGAAAAGAAAGAATTATACAAAGGGAGAAAATACAAGTATGAAAATTAACATCGGCAAAGTGAGTATGGACTTACCTTACCCAGTTCAGAGCTTGTTGGGCCTCGTTGAAAAGACAAGGTGCTCCCACCTCATCCATCTAAGCTTGGAATTTAGAGGAGGAGTTATCTGGGCTGAATGAGAAGATCATCATCTTGAAAGTCGATAAGGAACAACTGTCCCAACCGTCTAATTCTCATGTTTCTGCCGATGCAAGTGTATCACGAGAGTTATACGAGATGTGGGTTCATGCTGAGGCCCAACTTGATGTGTACAAGTCTTTGAGGGCTGCCGGAAAGGTTTACAAGGAAGAGCTTGCAGGCGTTTGTGTCAAGGCATGGGCAACTCGTGAAGCTTGTGGTTATGATGCCCGACGGGGACGATGACGACGACGCCGTGGATGGGCTTGCTTCTGATCCTTGGTATGACGAAGAGTATGTTGATGGGGATGATGTGGCTTGAAGCCTTTGTACTTAATTTTTGTTTGTTTTGCTATTTTTGTGAGGGCGTCCTCGAGCCCTTTGTAAAAAGTACTATAATCCAACAATTGAAATGGAACAATCACCTTTTTACTATGTGTTTCCAGATTCCCATTTTTTTTGTTGGCCGTGCGATGTTGCTTTTGGCAAGGTCGAGCGTAGACCGACTTGAGGTTGGATGTGAGTTAGCTCGAATGAGATCGAGATTTGATTGATTCGAGTGAGGTCGATGTAAAGTAATTCGAGCGAGGTCGAGTGTAAAGTAATTCGAGCGAGGTCGAATGTAAAGTAATTCGAGCGAGGTCGAGCGTAAAGTAATTCGAGGAAGGTCGAATGTAAAGTAATTCGAGCGAGGTCGAATGTAAAGTAATTCGAGCGAGGTCGAAAGTAAAGTAATTCGAGTGAGGTCGAATGTAAAGTGTAGAATGTAGAATGATTTGGTGGAGTTGTGCAAAAAATGCTGCATGCTGCTTTGTTTATTCATTCATTGGAGAATATTACACGTGTCTGTTTGTTCCATACATACATTTAAGAAGTTCCATTCTACCCAGTCCCTTCATCGTTCGACCTGGAGTAGTAGTCGATAGGCGGAGCTATGAATCACATACTTGAACTTCGAGACGTCCCCCCTCATCTCCTCATTAAAAAACTCCCCGGTAAAACGCAATTGGGATAAAACCCGGTGAGGGAAAAAGAGTACGATTTGGAGGATGTCCGTTTTCAGAAGTTGAAGTATTTGAGGTGGGAGACGTTCCAATTGGTTTCGAGTTTGCCTTCTCTTGGGTCTTTGCTCGCTTGTATTTTGGCCTTGAGTATATTTGAGTGGTCTGACTTTGGCCTTTTTGTTGTAATATCGCTCTGCTTGCTGTTTTTGGGCTATCATTCTTATGTAAGACATATCCCTCCGCTCATCTGCTTCGTCGAGGTCTTGCTTTCTGTTCTCGTCGTTGCTTGGTCCGCTCTCATTGGAGTATCTCAATCTTGGCTCCCCGACCTCGACTGGTATCACAACATCAGTCCCATAGACTATTGAATATGGAGTTTCTCCTGTGCTCGTTTTTGGCGCGGTGCGGTATGCCCATAGCACTTCTGATAGTAGTTCTGGACACAGTCCCTTGGCGTCTTCGAGTTTCTTCTTTATGACGTTTAATATTGTTTTGTTGGAGGATTCAGCTTGGTCTTTGCCTGCAGGGTGATATAGCGTGGAGAGTATTTGCGTGATGTGCCATTTTTCGAAGAATTCAGTGGTCTTTTTCCCGGTGAACTGCGGTCCATTATCACAGCTGATTTCTTTAGGGATGCCGAAGCGGCATATGATGTTCCTCCATATGAATGGGATCACTTCCTGTTCGCGTATTTGGGCGAACGCACCTGCTTCTACCCATTTGGAAAAGTAGTCAGTTAAAACCAAAAGGAAACGTACATTACCTCGTCCTACTGGAAGTGGTCCAACGATGTCCATTCCCCATTTGATGAATGGCCATGGCGATGTGGCTGAATGGAGGTGCTCGCCCGCTTGGTGTATCATAGAAGCGTATTTTTGGCACTGCTCACATTTTTTGCCGAAGTCAGCGGCTTCTTTCGTCATGGTATGCCAATAATAGCCTACTTGTATGAAGCATCTGACGAGGGATCGGTTGTCGGTATGGGCACCACACTTCGTGTTCTTCCTCAAGGACGCGTCTTGTTTGGTTTGGTCTTAGGCATTTCGCCAAGGGACCACCAAACATTCTTTTGTATAGGTCGTTGTTGATGATGTTGTATCTGGCCGCCTGCATTCGCGTGAAAAAGTTACACTCCCATGAGGGGGAGGTGAGTCGCTTCGCCTAGGTGTAACGCTCGGCGTTACATTTTCCTCGTCTTTCTATCAACCTCGTTAATGATATTCATAAGATTAGAAGTGACATCAACCATTACGACTTTTAGCCTTTCTTCTTCTTTTCCTGCCATTATTTGTTTGTGCGAACGAGAAAAAGGTGGTTCTTGTGTGTTCTTTTTAGATCTAGAAGAAACTAATTTTTTTTAACTAGAAACTCCCCACAGACGTCGTCAAATTATTTTACCAAAAAGTGTTAACATTTTTTTAATACGAATTAAAAAGTAAAATAAAAGGTGAATCCTAGTTAAAGATAATAACCACTAGATCTGAAGATTTAATGTGTAAATACTGTGTCCAAGAGTATTAAATGTAAGCAAACGGTGCCTAATGATTGTCAATGAATGCAACAAGAAGTGTATGGAATGAATGCGGATAATGGCAATAAATGTAATAAGGAGGAATTTATGACCCAAATATTAGGTGACTGCGATGATTCTCCTTCCCGAAAACAACGTGAGATAATATAGAGATGAACACGAGACTCTTGGATCTTGTGAACGAAAAGGTATAGTTAGAATAAAGGAATCAGTGGACAAGACAAGCTTTGTATATTCTTTGTAGTCAACTTTACAAGTGTGTTCTTATCAGAAAATTCAAGATCTTCTTTTGTTCTTTATCTCTTCCTATTTATAGGAGATAATCTTAAAAAACCCTAAAAAATACAACTGAATTCCTCTGCTCTATCCTAAGCTAATACTATCGTTATTTTCACATGTTGTCTACTCGTCCTCGGCATTAACCCTCCTTAGGCTGACTCCTCATTTTTTTTTAATCACTGGCTTTCACTATAGTAATAGAAGACCAATTTTCAAAAAATAAAATAAACGATACTACTTGTTGTGACTTGTGAGAGCTAATTTTCTTCTTGTTGGAATAAAGAAAATTGTGGAAGATCACATAATTTAATTCTCTATTACGTCTCTAATATGATTATGATTTGTTTTTTTGGTCCCTTTTATTTTTCACTTGGTATATCAAAATTTCTTTTTTCCACCCTTTCTTTTCCCACACTTCAAATGGGTTTTTACGAAACTACTATTTCACTGCATTTGCTGCCTTAGCCTCAAAGCTTCTGGTTTCTCGCTATTAATTAATCTCACTCCTCTTGAAGCGCGTGTTTTCAATATCCCATTCTTCAACAAATCGAAGCGTTTTCTTTGTATCCCTCTCAACTTTGATCCAATTTCTCAAATTTAATTGCGATTAACAATCTCCAGATCTCCGATCAATGGCGAAAGAGTTCAACGTCCCGCCGGTGGTTTTTCCGTCGGGCGGAAACCCCGGTCCACAACAACGTCGACTTCCAACGGCGCCGTTTCAGCCGCCGAAATCATCAAACCCTAGCATACCTTTCATGTCCTTCGATGTAGGATCTGCAGCTGCTTCCACTTCATTTTCCACTCCTCAATTTGCCTCCACCACAATCGGCGGCGGTTCGACGGGTTTCGAAGACGAGCCGCCGTTACTCGAAGAGCTAGGGATTAACACAAAACAAATTTACCAAAAAACCCTCAGTATTCTCAATCCCTTCCGCGTCAAATCAGATCTTCACGAAGATGCTGATCTGTCAGGGCCTTTTATATTTCTCATGGCATTTGGGCTTTTTCAATTACTTGCTGGAAAGCTTCATTTTGGAATTATATTAGGCTGGGTTATAATGGCTTCGTTGTTTCTATACGTAGTGTTCAATATGCTCGCGGGCCGAAATGGGAATTTGGATTTGTACAAGTGTGTTAGCCTGATCGGTTACTGTATGTTGCCTATTGTGATTTTGTCCGCGATCTCCTTATTTTTGCCTGGCGGATTGGTGATTAAAGTGGTGACTGGAGTTTTCGTGCTATGGTCCACCCGGGTTTGCACCAGGCTCGTGGTTGAACTGGCGTCTTGTGGGGATGAACATCGTGGCCTGATCGCGTATGCCTGTTTCTTAATTTACATGCTCTTCTCTTTGCTGGTGATATTTTGAACCAGATTAATGTGTTTGGTATATTGCTGTTTATGGCTCAGTCCATTTTTAGTTTGTTAGTTCCATTCTGCAAAGATGAACATAGAGAACCGAATTATGTTAGTTTTAAATTAAATGCTCTATTTGTTATAGTGGGAGGAGATTTTGTGGTTTAGTTTCTTCCTATGCTTCAGCAGGTTTCAAATGTCTTGAGATTCTAAAGGTTAAATGAAGATGTACTTCTGTTTTCTGGCTTCATTATTCCTAGGTCTGAAAGGAGCTATTTTTGTAATTTCTTGCTTTTTCTAGGATATTCAAAAGGTTAATGAGTTCTTTCAAATTTGCTAGAATTTATTTTAAAGATGTTCTTACATTATCCTTCTTTTATTGCCTGTGGACTAGGAACTACCTTAACATTAAGAAAAGATTTCGGTAGTGTGTTGATATATTATGGATTTTGTACTACACTTTGGTTGAAGAAAAGAAGAGATTTCAAGTTTTTTGTTGATCAGGCGACACCCGTATTAAGTTTCATATCTGAAGCGAGTTTTCAAGAAACTGCTTGGATGCTATGAAGATTATAAAAGGTCTGATCTATTTGCGAGATGTAGCGTAAGCAAGAATGAGTGAAATCACAATAAAACAGAGAATCCAACTGTGGAAATGCAAGCCTTGATCCATTAAATCCATCTCTCACCAAACTTCATTTGTTTCATAGTATTAGATAAAGAAGGCCAATGAACAAAAGGCTGAAGAAGATACGGAAAGCTAATCCGTTTATGCATAATCTGGACAGTTTGGCTTGAGAGGAATAGAAGATACTTTGAAGGGAATAAGGTGTCAATTTTTTTTGTTAAGTACAGATGTATGCAGAATTTATCTTATTGGCATGGTGTAGATCCTGCAATTAGCACATTTGATTTCTTGGACTTGTTAGATTCTGCTCTTGATCTTGGGTAGTCTGAAAACTAGTCCAACTTCTTGTAATCCGTTTTTGGCACCTTGTGGGTACTGATTTTATCAATAAAACTACCTTATCAACAAAATAAGTGAAATCAAATAACCACATGAATGATATGTGTGATGGTGATTAATGATGATTGAATTCTTATGTGTCACCTGTTAATGTGCCTTCATATCAACATAAACAACTCAGTTGGATGATTAATTCCTGTACATTCACCTCTTCATGCATATACTAGAGAAGTTTGATGGCAACTAATGATGGTAGAGCAAGTTGAAACAAGCTAATGATGGTAGTGTTGTTCCCTGATCTAGAGAAAATATAAGATATTAGACTCAGGCTACCAATGAATAGCTTCTTTAGGCATGCACCCTTTTCATTTTGTGTGGGGCAGTGAGTTATACATTGAACTTTATGATCCAACCTTTTAAGTCGGTTATTGTGCATTGAAGCTATAGTTCTTATCCAGAATCTATCTGATGCTTGTTTTAGTAACTACCGGTAAGTTCTTTGTCAAGGTCTAGGTCCAAATTCTCGGAATAGGCTTGTGGTTAGAGATTTTAGAGGATTGAGGCCAATTTTTTGTTGATGACAGTGTTTTGTTAATTGTTTATTTATCAGTTGTAAGATTATTTCAGATTAAACTTAATTGTTTTAATCAGTGACGAAATGTCTTTGTCGTTTATATTAAAGAATGCCCCATATTTTTTGAGGTAGGCAAGGGACTTGTGATTCAATATTTTCTTATTCTAGTAAGATCCACAAAGAATGTTTTCGTGCATCATGCATTGGCATGGAGATCATCTATTGTACAGTTTATGTAATGCCTACTTGCCTCCATGAATTTGTCTACAGTAGTGTGAACATGTGATATGATATGGTTTATGGTGTTAAAAAGAGCGTTTTGCATTTATGCAGCTAGTGGACAAGTTGTTTTCAGCTAATGGGCAATGAATTCTGCAAAGATTTAGCTTAGCCATCTATAGATACGTATTGTGGATCCAGCATTAAGATAAATGTTCTTTTTATATAGATAGTATTCTTACATTACCTATCAATAATACCTAATGTGGTGGAGAAAATAAGATCAAAGAAGCAATTGATTCAGTGACCTACTTTCTCATTTATTTTTGTCCAAGTTTGCAAAGAAAGAGGTGCGCTGAAGTAAAGGATATGATTGTCGGAATTTCTTTTCGTAATGAAGTAAAGGATCTGTTGGTTTGAAAATGGTCACTGACCTTGTTTTGCCTGCCCATTTTCTTTGGACAAGAACTTAGTTTTAGGTTGAATGAATATTGTGGAATTATATGCAGATGTTCATCTACTGACCTATTTGCTAATTTGTTTTGGGGTTAGTACTTAGTCCTTAGTTTGCTGAAAGGAATTCATCAATTTCAGTTATCAAACTCTTCTTCTCCAGATATTTTTCCTTTTATTTTTGCCACAATAGTTTTAGGTTGAGCAAAACATCACTTAACCAAGAGACTGGAGCAAAGTGTAGCAATTATTTGCAATTCTATGTGTGGTTCAAGCAGATTGTGCTGTTATTGGTGCCGTAGGCACTTGAGGCTCTTCTAGCAGGAGTAATGTCTTTGGTCGTTTTGTCAGTGCTCCTTTTCATCTTGTGGCCTGATACGGCCAATGTATCAGAAACTTTCTTCAATGTCTTTAGCTTGTTTGCTGTCTATACATGACTCTCCGTTCTCTTGTTATAAGTGACTTTCTTCATATGCTAAGTTGATTGCTTGAAGAACTGCTAAAATATGTTGGCAATTCTGAGGAGAAATCCCACCTACAACCACCATACCAACTCATGTAAACTTCGTTGCGCTCTCATAATTATTTTCTAAACACCGATCCCATGCCTAGCTCGGATAGATCTTTCTTTTATATGAACTAGTCTTTAAATGTGCATTGCATCTTCCAATTCTTCGTTTCAGTTCTTTCAACAGATAACTGACTTGCTTATACATGTCTTATGCTGAACTAGTGTTTCGAAAAATACCCCCGAGATGTGTACGGAATAGATCAGGTTGCGCTGGCTGTGGCTTATAACCTGTTTGGCCAAGCTTCTCCACGATGAAAAGCACTTTCTTTTTTTTCAAAGTTGAAGTGTTTGACCAAGTTTTTGGAAGAAAGAACAAGTGCTTTTGAGTAGAAGCGGAAACAACTTTGGAGAAGCAGAAAAAAATAGCTTCTTCTCAAAATAAGCTGATTTTTCCAGCTTGGTCGAACAGGCTATTAATCATGTTGTTGAATCTATTCCAGTCTACCTTTTTCTTTGTACCGTCTTACTCGGACCAGTATAAATCTGTTCCTGAAATGAAGTGATTAACGAAATAATTTTTCCTCGCAAAAGACCCTTCTCATGCTTAAATGTATTTCCTTTTGATCCAGTTTGATGATATGATAACTTCTAATGAAGTGATTCACGAAATCCTGTTCTAACTTCATTTTGACCCTTCTCATGAGTTATGATGTCTGGTAACTTCAAACAGGAGAATCAAGGGAGTGGTAGTATACTAGTATTGAATTTCAAATCTGTGAAGAAGAGAAGGAAAGGAAGAAGGTAAGCTTCTGCAGAGAATCAACTCATTTTCATATTCATCAGAAGTTTGGTTAACTGTACACACACACATGAGTACTCACTAACCTCCAATATTCCTCAATTAACTTAGCTGGTGACAACTGTCACCTACTAACAACTTTACCTAACTAACTGATTCTGACTGCCTTCTCTACTTTAACACCCTCCCTCAAGTTGATGGTTGAAACACATCCTTCAACCCCAGCTTGGATAGTTGATAGTCATGTTGTGGCTTTCCCAGGCTTTTAGTGAGAAGATCAGCCTGCTGCTCTTTTGTAGAGATGTGCTGTGTTTTCACTGCTCCTTGAACAATTTTTTCTCTAACAAAATGTCAGTCTATATCAATATGTTTTGTTCGTTCATGAAAGATGAGGTTAACTGCAATCTGAATCGGAACTTTACTATCACAATATAGATCAATGGGCAATTAGACTTCAACCCCTAGCTCCTTGTATAGGCCTGTCAGCCATGTTAACTCGGCCACTGCTGAAGCCATGCTTCTAAACTCTGCTTCTGCAGAGCTTCTTACCACAGTGTCCTGCTTACTTCCACGAGACTAGGGCACTCCCAAACTTCACTAAGTAACCTATAACAAATATCCTTGACTGTAAGCAGCCTCCCCAATCTAACTCACAAAAGGCTTCAAGCTTCCCAAATCCTTTAGAGGGCATCATCAGCCCCATACCAGGTGCATTTTCGATGTACCTTACCACTCTTAGTGCAGCTTCCAAATGAGATTGCTTGTGTTTACGCATGAACTGACTGAGTACTTGAACATCAAAAGCAATGCCTATCCTTGTCATAGTTAGATATAGAAGCTTTCCTATTAACCTTTGATACGGGCTAGCATCAGTCAACAATTTGTCATTTTCTGCATATGTGTGCTGTGTTTTTGCCGTAGCTTGATTGTTGATGAAGACATCATAATCAGCAGAAGTAAGTTTCTGATTAGGCTCATTTCAGCAATTAATTCCAAGGCCTACTTCCTTTGATTCATGACAATTCCCTCCCTTGATCTAGCAAACTCAATGCTCAAGAAGAATTTGAGCTACCAAGCTCCTTCATTTTGAATTTGAGTTGCAGATCACTTCTTGTTTGCATCATGTTAGGACAGTTGCCTGAAACCAAGAGATCATCTACATATGCTAGCACAAGAACCATCTTAGTCTCCACCTTGTTAGTGAAGAGGGAGTAGTCAAAATGACTCTGGGTGAAGCCAAGCTGCAGTAGAGCATCAATCAGCTTCTTGTTCCACTGCCTTGGTGCCTGTTTGAGGCCATACAGGGACTTGTGAAGTCGACAGACTTTGCCACACCCTCCCTGACTAGAGAACCTCTGTGGAATATCCATGTACACTTCTTCAACTAGATCTCCTTGAAGGAATGCATTGTGCACATCCATTTGAAAGATTTGCCAATGCCTAGCTGCAGCAACTGCTATCATAGATCTAACTGTGACCATCTTGGCCACAGGGGAGAAGGTCTCTGTGTAGTCCAACCCTTCTTGCTGACTATATCCTTTAGCTACTAGTCTAGGGTTGTATCTTTCAACTGCACCTGAAGCTGTATATTTAACCTTGAGCACCCATTTGCACCCAATGGGAGCCTTGCCTTCTGGAAGATCAACAACACTCAAAAGTGTTATTCTCTTCTAAAGCAGTGATTTCAGACTTCATTGCTGCAATCCACTTGGGATTCTGAACAACCTCTTTGTATGTTTTTGGCTCAATAATAGCTGAGTAGGCAGAAAGAATAGAGCCGTAAGCAGAAGAGATGTTAGAGTAGCTCACATAGTTAGAAAGAGGATAGCAACAATTAGGATTTTCCTTGAGATTGAACCACATAGTCCTTTATCCACAATGATGGTTTGGAAACCCTTTGGGATTTTCTGCTAGGCTCAGGTGCTTCAGGAGGTAATGCAGAAGGTGAGGCATCAACAGGCAGTTCTACAGGTAGAGTATTGGGTTGTGCATCAGTAGCCATATCCAGATTCTCAGCTGAGATGGAAGCATCAGTAGAGTGCTCAGTAGAGATAGTAGCAGGAGCAGATATAGTATCATCTTGAAGGGGCATTGTCACTTTGTTGTCAGAGACACTGTAAGGTGAGAATTCTAAGATAGGGAATAGAGAGGATATAAGCAGATCAATATGTTTAAAGGGGTAAACATCCTCTTTAAACACCACATCCCTACTCACAATGAATTCCCTTGAAGCCAATGTATACATCTTGTAGCCCTTTTGAACCATTGAATAACCAAGGAAGACTGCTGAAACAGCTCTAGGGGCAAACTTATCTATTTTCCTCACCTCTGACACATAACCTAGGCACCCAAATACTCTCAAGTGAGCAATAGAGGCAGGGGAACCATACAGAGTTTCATAAGGAGTCTTGCCTTTGAGAGTGGAAGCAGGCACCCTATTTATGAGGTATACCGCTGTAGAGACACTCTCCCCAGAATCTAAGAGGAACTAAGGCCTGAAACCTGAGTGCTCGAGGCTACATTGAGTATATATCTATGCCTTCCTTCAGCTACTCCATTTTGCTGTGGAGTATAGACACATGAGCTTTGATAAAATAATGCCTAGTGATTGAAGTAGATCTGTCATCTGAGTATTGAAAAATTCACAGGCATTATCTGTTCTTGGAACCTTAACAGTTGAAGAATACACATTTTGTACCATTGAGAAAAAGTTTCTGAGAGCAACAATTTTCTCAGCTTTTGAAGGTAACAAAAAAGTCCAGATGAATCTGGAGTGATCATCAACTAATGTCAAGAAGTACCTTTTCCCATCATAGGTAGGGACCCTATATGGACCCCACACATCACCATGAATAATATCAAAACTTGAATGAGTAATTGAAGTACTTATAGGAAATGGTAGCCTTGTTTGCTTAGCCAAATGACAAACAGTACAGTGCTTCTCAATATCCTCTAGGTGCATAAATTGAAAAACACTTACTCTCTTCATTACAACTAAAGGTACATGACAATCTCTTATGCTACAGGGCTACACTTATTTTGTTATTCTCCGTGGTATTTACGGTGAGAGACCTTGGAGTTGAGCTTGAACTTCTTGTAGCAGATGCACCACTGATTTCCCTTATTACACTTTCAAAGGTGAGTACATTCAGTCCACTGTCTTCTCTACCAATCCCCTTCACATGTCCATTGAAGAGATCCTGAAAGGTGCAAAAGTCAGGATAGAACATAGCTACACACCTTAACTCCTTTGTAATTTTTGAGACAGATAAGAGATTGTATCTGAACTCAGGAATGTGCAACATATTAGTTATCTTGTGACCAGGAAATATGTAAGTGGAACCTATGTGTCTCACTGTAGCTACATATCCTGTAGGTAGACAGACTTTTCCTTCTTTAGAATTTCCCAAAGTTTTTAAGTCAAACAGCATGCCAAGTCTATGTACCATGTGATTGGAAGCTCTAGTGTCAATTATCCACTTAGGTTTATCTGTAGGAACAGTTACACTATGTTCCATACTTACTACATGGTAGAGCCACTGTTTTCATTCCCTTTTCCCAACATTTGCATGATTTGATTGTATTGCTCCTGTGTAAACTGAGGAATTCCTGCTATAGCAGTTTGATTGTTTGGAGGATTGGACACTTGTTAAGAGACTGATGGGTTTCTAGAAGATGTTGCAAGGTTGATTGGAGCCTCATATGTTTCTCCAGTAGGATTGTTGGAAAACTGATTTTCTCCATTGTATGAAACTGAATTTGCTGAGGGAAATTTCTTTTTAGGCTTGAATTCTGAAGGATATCCATGGAGCTTATAGCATGTCTCCCTAGTATGACCTTTGAAATTACAGTAGTCACAGTATAGCTGATTTCTTTGTTGTTTAAAGTTGTTGTTAGAGTGTGAGATTATCATAGAGTAGACTTTGTTTATGGAAGGAATAAGAGACATTCAGAATTTGATTACTAGACTGTGCTTATGACTCGTTCAGTCCCATTAAGAACTGCAACATGCTCTGATATTCAAAGTGTTCCACATACCTTTTGGATTCTTCACATCCACATCCAGGGCAGGGCATAAGTGCATCAAACTCAGCCCACAATTCCTTCAGCTTTGCAAAATAAGTAAGAAGATAATGATGAGATGCCCTGTGATACCGTGGCAATATGCTTGTGCAAGTATAGGACTCTAGAGCCATTTACCTTCTCAAAGCTTTCTCTGAGATCACTCCACACTTTATGAGCACTTGTGGCATATACCATTCCACTCAACAATTACACTTCTCCCATAATTCATGAAGAGAAACATCAAATTTATCCTTAGAATACCTACCATCTACAAAACCTAGTTTACTTTTTCCTAGCAAACTAACACGCATAAAACTACTCCGACCGCCATTGATGACCAGAAATCAGAGCTTCGACTAGTAAACAAAAAATACCTAATTGCTCAGTGACAATTCACTCACAACTCGAGATGAATCAAAGAAATTTTATGTACGAAACGAAGACCTAGAACCACAATTCACTTACTCATTTGCTTGAATCGATCGTCTCCGTGAGCTCTGATACCATGTAGAATTCTAGAACCTTCAATTTATTAAGAGAGTGGAGAAGAAAAAGAGAGGAAGAAGGTAAGCTTCTTTAGAGAATCAACTCATTTTCATATTCATATCCCTCAATTAATTTAGCTGGTGACTGTTGTCACCTACTAACAACTTTACCTAACTAACTTATTCTAACTGCTTTCTATACTTCAACAAAATCAAAGGAAGTAGTTGTATCGTACAAATTAATCTGGTCTCGTGGTTGCTTGTATCACCAATTAAATTGGTGAAGATGTCGCTCACCGGTTTTGAATTTCTCGGCTGAAGGAGAATAACGTTTATATCGAAAATTCAAAATAATGATAATATTATCATTAATACTCTACCTTTAATGTCATTTATCTTTATCTACAAAAAAATATATTCTTAATTAGTTAGGAGTAATCGTAAAGAGTGACAAGTTCATGATTTTCTTTCTTCCTTTTTTGGGGAATCTCCTCCTTCCACGTGGCAGACGGAGGATTCAACAATAACGATTAAACACTCCTTTCTTGGAAAGCTGGTTTCAGAACAACTTTATCAGTCGCGTTCAAAGAAGAGGTTTTGCTAGTTTAGGAAAATATATTTAGAGATTAATACTAATTTAGTTAAAAATGTTTGCGTAATCCTAGTTTTAAAATAAATTAATTACAAAATGACTCATATTTTTTAATTTATGTAGTACTATTTATTATACTATTCTTTTCTTTTGTCATTAATAACATGCTTTTATTGATATACGATCTCACGGCATATTTAAAAGGCACAATAGCCTAGGAGACACCTTTACTTGCTCCGATTTGACATCCCAGTCCTTGTGCTCCACAAAGTTTCAGCCAGACACCTTTACTCTATCAAAACTAGTATTTTAAACGATTCTGACCATTGACCAAGTTTATGTGGCATTGAATCTGCTGAGTTGGACGAAATGTGTGAAATGCATATGTATAAAGCGAGTATAAACAATGAATTTGATTTAAAAAAGAAGATTAAATAAAAGAAAAGAAAAAAAAAAAGGAAAAAACGTTAAGATTTGTTACTTTATTATTAAAAAGTTCCCCTCCCCTTCACGTTTCTTCTTCCCACAATCCAACAACCCTTCTTCGCTAACACTTCCCTCCTTTGTATACTCTTCCTCTTCCCCATTCATACTTGCCTTCATATACTATTCAGTCCCAAGATTTACCTCTTCAATATTGCAAAAAAATTGTCTTTCACCTCTCATTTTTTCTTCCATTTTGTTTGTAAAAGAAGAAAACCAAATCTAAAGGTAAGTCGATAAAGAACACTTAGTTTGCTAACAATAAAGTCCAGCAGGTGAGATTTCATTGAGATAATAGTAGCCATAGACCCAAATGAACATGGGTTTTCTTTTTTCCTTTTTTTAAACAATTTCTATTCATAATAATGATTAAGATCATATGGGTCTTCTTGTTGAAACAATATCTTGAAATCATCGCAAGTAGGATTGATATCTCCACAGAAGAGTGGGAATTGCATGATTCCAGTATTTTATTTCGGATGGAATGACTACTGTCAAAATTGGGAGAGAACATTGAAATCAACCATTGCTCGAGTGAGAGCCATGGAGCAGGGCAGAGAAGATTCTAGAAGAGTAATGAAATGCATAATTTCCAATCTAATTGTGTAGTAGCTGTACAATGCCTATTTATAAGAAGAACGGGTAAAGAAAGCTATGCCTATCCAGCTGGAAATGAGCCGACCCACTAACCACTGACCACTAACTACCTCTAACCACTATTGACATATGAAATAACTAACTGCCATATGGAATAATTAGATATACAATATTTGCACAGTATGCGTATGTACATCTCAATCCCCCTCAAGTTGGAGGTGAGGAACTCACACCCAACTTGTCAAGTAAGATGGAGTACTTGATGCCTGTGAGGGTCTTGGTAAATATGTTAGTCAACTGATCAGATGTAGAGATATGATGCAAGGAAATCAGACCCTCATGAAGTTTATCTCGTACAAAATGACAGTTAACTTCTATATGTTTTGTGCGTTCATGAAACACTGGGTTCTTAGCTATGTGTAGGGCTGCCTCGCTATCACAAAAAAACTGGAATTGGGAGAGATAATAGAACAATTAACTCTTTAAACAACATGACCAGCCAAATAAGTTCACCAATCACTACTCTAGTTGACATGTACTCTGCCTCAGTTGAGGACAAAGCTATGGTGGACTGTTTCTTTGATTTCCAACTAATATGGCAACCACCAAGCAATATTAAGTACCCATTAACAGACTTCTTGGATTCTGGGCAAGCAACCCAGTCTGAGTCACGAAAAGCACTAATCATTCCTGTTTTGCTGGAAAGAAATATTCCCAAATTGGGATCACCTTTCAAATACCTCAACACATGATACACATCCTTTAAGTGAGTATCTCTAGGATTCTACATGTATTGACTGAGATGTTGTACACTAAATGCAATGTCAAGCCTGGTATTGGTGAGAAAATTAAGCTTCCAAACCAACTTTCTACAATGAGTGGAATCTTCTAATGGAACACCTTCATCACCTTTCAACTTGAGTTAAGGATCAAGAGGATAAGACAATGAGGTCTGCTGCAGACAATCATACTCCTTCACTAAGTCCATAGTAAACTTCCTCTGAAAGATCAGTAACCCATCTTCTTTGTAAAACACTTCCAGTCCTAATAAGTAATGCAAGATGCCTAAGTCTTTGATCTTGAAGGCCTGGTCCAAGAACTTCTTTAGAGAGTTGATCTCATTAAGGTCATTCCCTGTGAGTATAACATCATCTACATACACTGCCACAAGCACAATTTTGTCGTCTTTCTTCTTATGAAACAAGGAATAATCCAGCAAGGAGTGAGTATATCTCTTTGAACACAATGCTTCTGCAAGATTTTCGTACAATTTTTTGCTTGCCTGCTTCAAGCCATACAAAGATTTGTTCAACTTGCACACTAAACATGGTCTCTCTATAACTAAACCAGGTGGCACTTCCATGTAGACTTCTTCATGCAGGTCTCCATAAAGAAAAGCATTATTCACATCTAATTGGAAAATTTGCCAACCCTTCTTAATTGATGTCCCTACTAGAGCCTAGTGATCATTTTTACCACTGGTGAGAAGGTCTGTATAGTCAATTCCAGCTTGTTGAGTGTACCCTTTGACAACCAACTTGGCTTTGAATCTCTCAATGCTCCCATCTGCCTTATGCTTGATATTATACACCCACTTGCATCCTATAACTTTCTTTCCATATGAGAGGGCTCACCAAATCCCATGTATGATTTGTGTACAATGCCTGGAATTCTTGAGTCATTGTTGCTTGCCAGACAGGATTAATGAATGCCTCTTCGAATGAACAAGGTTCACATTTATGTGAAATGTTTCTTACCATCTGCTGACTTTCAAGAATTAATGCATTAAAAGAAAAGTGTTATGTGTTTGGCACAAAGACAGTGAAGGATGTAGACTGTGTTTCTTGACTTTGGCTAGGAGAACATGGTTGGAGATTTGGGATTGAATACACATAGTACTTTAAGTAAGTAGGGGTCTTGTGTGGTCTAGCTGGTTTGCACTGGTTATGACTCAAGTGTTATTGTGATTGACTTGACACGGAAGGGTTATTGAGATTAGGAACATGTAGTTGGTCCTGGCTTCGTGAAGTTGACTCAACTGTCAGGCTATCATTTTTATGCATGGCTTTTGGTGAATGGTCATGGTGATTTGGATGCCCAGGCGACATTGCATCATGGTGGGATTCAGGTGATACTGCACTATAGTGATATGAAGGCTCATGAGGTATATCAGATTCAGAAGGAAAGACTGATACATTAGGGAGCCCCCGTTGTGCAGAGGGAAATTTGCCAGAACAGGACACATTGCTAAAGTTGAAAGAGAGGGAGAAAGGGAACACATTTTTATGAAAAACTAAATCTCTTGACACATGTATATTCCTTGTGACCAAGCTTAAGACTTTGTAACCTTTTGAACCATATGGATAGCCTACAAAAACATGAGGAGTGGCTCTTGGATCAAACTTATCTTTGTGGGTTTTCAGTGTAGTAGTGAAACATAAACAACCCAAAACTTCTGAGATGAGAATTTAGGTTTTTCTTGTAGAGTAGTTCATAGGGGCATTTGTTGTTTATGTAGGATGAAGGTAATCTATTTATCAATTATGTAGAGGTAAGTATACACTCTCCTCAGTACTTTAGGGGCGGTTTGGACTGGAAAAGTAATGCTTTAGCTGTTTCAAGGAGGTATTTATGTTTTCTCTTTACAACCCCATTCTGTTGGGGTGTATAAGAGAAGATCTTTTGGTGGACAATCCCTTTAGACTGGATAAAACAGCCTCAGAACTGGTGAATTCTAATCCATTATCAGTTCTTATGGACTTGATTGAAGTCCCAAGCTAGTTTTCTACCATGGTGAAGAATGCTTTGATCACATACAAAGCATTGTTTTTACTCCCCAGAAGATGTGTCCAGGTAGACCTAATGTATTCATCTACAAGGTTTATGAAATATCTGTGGCCATTATGAGTATTTACATAGTAAGGACCCTATAGATCAATGTGTAGTTCAAAAATTCTAGTTGAGGATGAACTTTTCAATGGAAAGGACAGTCTTGTTTGTCTGTCCATGGAGCACATGGAGTGTTGTTTTTAGGCGAAATTAACTTGTATGGTTGAGATACCTCTCCTCTTTACAAAAGGTACATGTCCAAATCGATTGTGCCACAAGGAGTCAACAATATCAACACCATTAATAAAGACATTAAGCATAGAATGGCTACTTCCTTTATTCAAACTTGAACTATGTACAACAATTTGTGGATAAGAAAGTGCTTTATTCTACGTTTTTCTTTTTTTCCCACGATAGCGATATTCCTTTGCTACTTCTTTCCTCGGCTAATGGAAAAAAATCCTTCTTTTTACCCTGTCTGGCGCCATCCATCTCCAAATAGTAAATGCGCTACATGTGTGTGATGTGAACTGGAAGGGCAAGACACAGAATTAGAAACAGTGCTAGAAGTAGACTTTAAGAACTGAAAGTACAAACCATTTATTAGTTTACCAATCTCCAAAGGCCTCTTCACTGAAGGGGAATGCAGAAGGAATCAAACAAATTTTGTAAATGCAACTATGCAATCAAGCTGAATTGTCAAAGAACGAACATAGATCAGGTTATATTTGAAACTAGGCACATAAATGACTTTTCCTAGAGTGAAATTGGGGCTAATAAATGCATCTCCAATGAGTGTCACCTTCACCTTATATCCATTTGGCAGTGACAACAGGAAAGGGTAAACTAAGGTTCTAGTGTTGGTTAACCAGGATTTCTTAAAGGTCACGTGGTTTGTGGCACCAGAGTCTAGGATCTATGAGTCAGTATTTGGCTTAAAACAGTCATATAAGTGATCACTATGCTCAACAGAATTACAGCAAGTCACAGTACCTGTTGACAGCACCACCAGCCATGTTAGTGTTCCCGGAATTTTCCCCTGCCTGCTCAGCAATTGTCCATATTGTTCGTAGTTAGATTGTGAAAATTCCGTCACTATTCTCGCAAAATTCTATCCCTTTCTCCAGCATTCATTCCATTACCTGGTCCTCCAAACGCATTTGCAGCATTTGCTTTCCCTTTGTTGAATTGTGAACTGTTGTTGATCTTATTCATGCCCTGTGGATACCCATGAAGTTTGTAACATTTCTCTTTGGTGTGCCCCGGTCTTTTTCAATGCTCGCAAAAGGGCCTAGGCCTGTTAGAATTATAATTTACTCTGAAGCTACCAGTTCCAACAGAATTCTAATTGTAATTTGTCCTAAAAGTATTGCCTCCTGAAGTGTTTGCATTTAGAGCAGCAAAATCGATCATGACTTGACTTTGGGACTTGACTTCCCTCTGCTTCTCCTGAATAAGAATACAGAAAGCTTGTGCTATGACATGTAAGCGGTTCATCATCAATATACTTCTCCTCACTACTGTATACACTTCGTTTAGTCCCATGAGAAACCGAATTAGCCTCATATCTTGTTTAGCCTTTTGCATATCTCCACACATACACACTGACGGCTACACTGAGCACGTATGTTCAGAGTGTGTATATCTTCCCACAACTTTTTTATTTTTGTGTAATATTCAGTGATATCGAGGGTCCCTTATCTTAAGTCGCTGATCTCCTTTTGTAATTGATATAGTTTTGCTCTATTTGTCTGATCATACCTACTTTCCAGAGCTTCTTTGCATCATTGACATACTGTAGGCTATCTTCTAGATCCTTCGAGAGTGAATTCAGTATCCACGAGGTCACCATGTCATAACACCGTTCCCACTGATCGAAGAGAGCCTCCTTTGTATCCGGCTTTTTTACATTTTCCATTAATGAATCCTACCTTATTCTTCACAGACAAAGCTCTTAATACACCTCTTCTCCACGATCTGTACCTAGATCCATCAAAAGGGACCGGTACTAGAGTAGTTCCTACATTCTCCGGTGGATGCATGTATAGAGGACAAGTTGAGCTCAGCGAGGTGTTAGTTGAATCCTCCACTTTTTCTTCTCCGGCCATGGCTCAAGCAGCCGAGAATACTAAAAATGCAAGTTCCAATTGAAAATTCAGTTGTTAAAAACCTCAATTTCAGAGAGATTCCCACAAAATTAGGGTGTGATCTGAGAGCCCTAAATCGAACAGAGAGGAGATAAAAATTAAAAAGAAACAAGTTTGAGAAGAGCTATACTACGCAAAATTGACGCCGACTTGGATCGAGAATTGGAGCCTAAGCTTTGATACCATGTCAAAACTGGGAGAGAACATTGAAACGACCACTACTTGAGTGAGAGCCATGGAGCAGAGCAGAGAAAATTCTAGAAGAGTATTTAAATGCATAATTTCCAATCCAATTGTGTAGTATCTGTACAATGTCTATTCATAAGAAGAACGGGAAAAGAAAGCTATGCCTATCCACCTGGCAATGAGCTGGCCCACTAACCACTAACTACCTCTAACTACTAACTGCCATATGGAATAATTAGATATACAATATTTGCACAGCATGCGTATGTACATCCCAATAACTGCGATTTGTAAGGATTTAGAAAGTGTTAATTCTATTAACTATTTGATTTTCTTCTTTTTCTTTTTTTGTTGCCGTTTTCATTTGTTAATGAGCATTGAAGAATGATTGTTGAGTGTATTTGGGGTAATAGAGCTAGAGAATTTTTGGGGTTGTAGGTGAATTAATGAACGGAGGACTGTTTTGGGGTGGTGAAAGCGGCGGCATAGAGGTGGGAATAACAGGAGATAGAGAGTAGAGGTGAGGAGTGAAGTGCAGTGAAAATAAAATAAAAAATAGAGTGAAAATTTTGAAATGGCGTAAAAATATAATGATGTGGCATAAAAAATTTGAGGTGGATATGGATGTGTCATCCACATTGGATCGTTGAAGAGCACGCGAGGTTGGAAGGGATTAAAAGAGTCGTTTTGAACGAGTAGGCGTGTCTGGATGAAACTTTGTGGAGTATATGGATCAGAATGTCAACCGGTATAAGTACAAGTATCTCCGAAGCTATTCTGCCTGTTTAAAAATCACAAGTTCAAAAAATTATTTTTTTCTTTCTTAATCTGTAGTTGGGATCTTTCCAGCATGGAGGTTTAAACAAAGAATAAAGAGATCTCGTCTATTTAATCCTATAATCATCTTAACAAACTTATCTTGTCGAATAAAATAATATTTCTTTGTTTTTTTTAAGTAATAACTTCAAATTACATGGGCAACTGAATAGGATTTTGTTGATGTAATTATAGCTGATCATACTTTAGATTGAATTTCTGGTCAAATCAGCCTAACTTTATTGCTTTACTTACAGGAACTCCTTAGTTAAAAATGAAATCCAACGTGAATTTTATTCCAATTACCAAATTTTACTTTAGCCACTCCATTTTCATGTAAATGATCTCTTAAAAGTTAAAACCATTATTACTTAATTCTTGGTCTAGAAGTTCATTATTCACTCTTGTTCACAATAAGTGGTCATTTTATATTTGGCACACCCACTAAGAAAATACGAACTCCTAGAAAAAAAGATATATTTATTAAATTAACCTTAATTAATTGTTACCTTGATAAATTGAAATATGTAAATAAGGATAAATTTCGGAAAAATAAAATTAATTCCTTCTTGATTATGTAAATTGACTCTTATTTTGGAGCAAAATATAAAGGTGAAAAGTCATTTATTGTGGATCGGAGGGAGTAATATTGTATTGGGAAAAACAAAATAACAATATTTAACTCTTAAGCAATTTTTATGCAAGTCACAGTAATTTTTATGACATTGTTCATCCAAATGATTCTTAAATTATTACTCCCTCCGGTCCAAAATAAGTAATTGTTTACCTATTTTTATACAGATTAAAAAATTAAATTTTTAGCATTAATTAATAACGAGATTGACCATATTAACCTTTACTATCTTATACAAATACTCCTAACACATACTCCAACACTATTTACTGCATGAGCAATGTCGGAAAAAAAGAATTAACTCATTATCAAAATCTGAAAAAATCACTTATTTTAGACCACAAGAAAAAGTTAAAAAATCACTTATTTTAGACCGGATGAAGTATTTAGTGTTAAAGGTATCAAATATTTTACGCGACTAATATATGTGAACCAAATGGTAGTGGAGTCAGAATTTTAACCTAATAAAATGTGGGATTATGTTGATCTAACGTTTGGTTATTAGTATCAGGTAATATTGGTATCAAGTTTATACTTAAATTTTGTTATTATTTATCTCATATTGGATATGTGATATAATTATTCGGATTAATTATACAACGATAAAGTTATCAAAACGCAATATTACCCCCTTAAAAGTCCTTTTTCATTGTCATTAATTTAACATTACTATTAAGATTGCCAAACACATGTTTTGAATAATTGGATTATAAAGCAATAGTACTAAATAATTGAGGGATTATTAATATCACATATCCAATGTGATATTAATCTCCCTTTTAATTCAATGATTATGTAGAAACCAATTGTATGTCCGTCATTTTTTACTCTTACTTTTTCAGGAGCTTTTTACTCTTTTAATTAATTTAATTTAAAAGGTTGATTAGAGAATAAGTTATTCAGTATTATAATGATGAATTATTCATCCTAATATTATATTCTGGAGCACTTTCTCCTCTTTTTCTTGTGGGGCACTGGAATGTGGATCATGCCAAGTTTTAATAAAAAAATAGATTTTCAGAATTGTCCAAACTATATAAAAAGATAAAATAACTGCTTCATCCGTCTCATAGAGATTGTTTTAGTTTAGACTTAACACAAAGTTTATAAAGCCGAGAAGAATTTTGAGATATGTGTCTTAAATAAATCATATTATTTGTGTGATCGTAAAACTTTTGAAACTTGTCGTGTTTTTGTTAAAGAAGTATTGAAAGATGTCAATATTTTTTAAACAAATTAATAGGAAAATAGTGCTAAATCTTTTTTAAATGGATTAACAAGCTTTTCATAATTTGCTTTTGAAGTTAGTAGCTCATTTTGTCCCTCCGTTTCAATTTATGTGTCGGGGCGGAGCTAGCATGCGAGATGCGGGTTCGGCCGAACCCAGTGGCTTTGGCCTAAACTATGTATTTGTCTTAAGAAATTTATTAAATATGAACAAATTATCAATTTGGAACCCAGTAACTTAAACAGACTAAAATCCCGAATCCATAAACTTCAAATCCTGGCTCCGCTTCTGTTTATGTGAACCTGTTTGACAGGGCTAGGTGTTTAAGATAAAATAAAGACTTTTTAAATTTGTGGTCTTAAATATATCAAAAGGGGTACTAGTATTTATAAAAGTTTTTTATTAAAGATAGAATCGGAATTTTAATTTAAATTGCTTCCAAATTTAGAAAGGATCATTATTTCTTAAACGTAAAAAAAAAAAGACAGAATACATAACTGGATCCTTAAACTTGTTTTTTTTGTCATTTGGACACCTAAACATAGAGTTGTTCCTATCAGACCCTTCAACTAAACCACATATGTACTAATTAGACACTTTATAGTGACATGATTGAGCGTGCGTGTGTGGGGATCGAAGGACGGGTGAACATGAGAAAAAGGTTGTTGATTATTATTATATTTTAATATATTATTTCAATTAAAGCTAACTTTTACCCTACATTTTATTTCCCTTCTTCCTCCCGTGAACCCATCATTTTTCCTCTTATTTTTTTTTTAAAAGAAAGTTTAGTATACATGGATTTGACTCATTTGACATGCTTGTTCTCTTTACACGGCACTTGTAAGCTACACCAACTTAGACGAGGAATAGAGAGAATAACGTGATATTTCAGCGAAATCAAAATAAGAAGAAGTGAGATGAAGTTGAACGGAGGAAATTTTCAGCGGACTTTTTAGGGCACTAAGTCGCCAGACCGACGATCAGGTTTTCCATTTTCTGAAAATGAGCTTCAATTTGTTTTGGGAGTTAAGTGGAATATTTTAAGGTGTTAGAGGCAACTATAATACACATATTTAATTTTTATAAATTTTTTTCTTAGATGGCCTATAAAATATTTAATTGGCCTAAATATGATTTAGTTGAAGAGCTTGACTCGAACCGCCATGTATGGAATAGTAATGTGTATGCTAGAGTTATAGAGTAGGTGCTGCTGGTGGACCAACCACTACCATAAAATGGTCACCTCTACTTTTTCAACAAAAGAATTTGGCTGCTGCTGACCTGCTGTCACCTTTCAATGTCTCAATTTATTCAACAAAAGGGACTTCACCCAACATTCTTGACTTGTACAAAATCTTTACAAAGTTCCCCCCACAGTTCTAATAAGTCAAACCCAACTGTCTTCTCACTTGTTAAACCTCAAGCTCCTAAAATTCTCTCAACAAAGCCATTGAATCATCTTCAAGACTCAGTTTTTTTCCATTCCAATTCCAGTCAAGGTAATTACCGTACATTTATAAGAAAACCCACCTCGTTAATGCTTTTGTTCTCTTCCTTTTTATTATAAAAGTGAAATCAAGATTTGATTTTTTATTGCAATAGAAGTGATTTTATTGATGAATTCTTTTATTTTACTGAATTTAGCAGAATGGTTATTGGAGAAAGGCGTAGTTGATTAAGTAGGCGTTTGGACATAAGAATTGTAAAATTCCAAAAAATGGTGAAAAAATATTTTCAAGTGAAAATGGTATTTGAAATTTATTGTTGTGTTTGGACATAAAATTCAGTTTGGGTTGTTTTTGAAGTTTTGTGAGTGAAATTTTGGAAAAATAGTTTTTTAGAGTTTTTCAAATTTTCGAAAATTTCCAAAACGCATTTTCGAGCGGAAATTAGAAATTTTGTGAACAAATGCCGATTTCGAAAAAAAAGTGAAATTCTTTTGGATAAAAGGAAAAAAAAATTCATGTCCAAACGGGCTCTAAAATGTTAAGGATTAGAATTATGAGAAGGAGAATTAGAATTAGAGTAGGAAAGTAGTAGCTGCACTCAAGCGTGTGGCCCAATGGTTCAATGAAGTGTGTTGAGAACCACGGCGCAGTGGCCCGTGAAACTAGTCGATGTGTGCGCAAGCTGGTGTAACACCACGGTTATAAAAGAAAAAAGTGGGAGTTGCTGAGAAAAAAATTAAGAAAAAAGAGGGATTGAAGAGGAAAACAGATTGATGGAATATGAGAGAAGAATGAAGTATAGAGAAGAAAATAAAAAGTTATATTTGTGTAATTTTGTATTTGCATATGCCAAATGATTTGGCCCAAATGTAGCTTCATTTCTACTGTATTTAGCTCATAGTAAAGCAGGTGCAAATTGTTCAACTGACAAGACCAATTTCTGGAATGGGGTCTAGACAGAAAGGATGATAGAAAGACATAGGAATTTGTCCCTGAAGTTAAAAGCGCCTCTCGCTATAAAGGAAGTATATTCCAAGCTTAGTCATAGTAGACAATCTTTTACTTCAATTTTTTCTTGCCACATTGAGGGAAATGTGGTTGAAGGACTCGAATGGATGAATTCATAAGTTCGGGGAATCTGGCATTTAGATCAGCTAGGGTTATCATACCGAAGTTTTGTGATTGCAACCCTTCAATCTTTACAAAAAGAGGGTATCATGTTTCTTGCTTGTTGAAGAACTTGATTTAGTTGAAAATTCCAATAGAATACCTTATTCTGAGTTATTACATCTTGTTTAATTTGTTTGTCTTTTAGTTGTGCACACCACATTCACTTCTTCATATTATCACCTCGCCACCATTCTTTATTTTCTTTATTTTCATATAAAAGCTGAAATTTCCTTTTAAAAAATTCATCAGTATCTGTTATGAAAATAATGTTTTTTTCCCCAACCAAGTCATCAGTATTTCCTAGGTTTTGGCCCTCTGTCATTCAAACTATGTATGCGATCTACATTTTCCAATATTATTGTAAGAACTACGTGTGTCTTGTGTTCAGGGCTTCAGGTATGCTTGGGAAAGTTTTAGTTGTCTTGTTGGTTGCAGGTCTAGCATGGGCATTCCCGGCCCTCCAACCTCCACCTCCCAAAGTTTGTGGCTCTCCTGGTGGTCCATTAATTACTGGACCGAGAATCAAACTTAGGGACGGAAGACATCTAGCTTATAAGGAGCATGGTGTACCGAAAGAAACCGCGAAATATAAGGTCATATATGCTCATAGCTTTGGCTCTTGCAGATATGATGCAGCTGTTGCACCTTTGGTACGTATTTCAGCAACTCTTTGTCAAACTTATACTTCTGTTTCCGTTCGAGTATAAGCAAACTGAGATTGGAATGGATTATGTTTGTTTCTTTCAGGAAACACTTGAAGAATTAAGGGCGTACGTTGTCTCTTTTGATAGACCTGGTTATGGGGAAAGCGATCCTGATCCAGAACGAACAATACGAACTACAGCTTTGGATATGGAAGAGCTCGCTGACCAACTGGGACTTGGCCCTAAATTTTATGTTATGGGATTTTCTATGGGTGGTCATTCAGTTTGGGGTTGCCTCAAGTACATCCCTAATCGGTAGGTAAAATGTACGCAATGATCTTTTGCTTTTAAGCTTGATGTCTGAAAATCACTTGGCATGAGCAACATGCTTCATGAAATCTCGTTTTTAACGTACAACTGTCATGTCATCATTATCATAACCCATCACTCACAAAATGTGAAAGACCTAAGAATTAACAGATGAGGACGAAGTTTTGATTATATAGCAAAGCATTTCTAACATGAAAACTGTTCTATAAATTTAGCAGATTTTCACCTTAACTGCTTGCCACTATGATACATATCTTCACCTGAAAGGTATAGTGGTGTAACTGAAGAAGCGTAGATCTCGCTATTTCACAACTTGACAGAATCAAAGTTCCCCTACGTGATATTTTGCTACTTTCTTGTGGAACCTCGCTGTTTTTATGAACAGCAACTAGAATTCCAGTAATTCCTGTATTTTCTGCTATTCCTCTCTGTGGACTCATGAGATTTGATTGCTTTTCTCAAATATAAAGTTGCATTTTTTTCTGGTGCTAATAGGTTGGCAGGAGTAGCTCTAGTTGCTCCCGTTGTCAATTACTGGTGGCCTGGATTTCCTGCTAATTTATCTACAGAAGGATACAATCTGCAGCTCCCACAGGACCAATGGGCGCTTCGAGTTGCACATTATGCACCTTGGCTAGTCTACTGGTGGAACACTCAGAAGTGGTTCCCATGCAATAGTGTTATAGCTGAAAAACCAAAAATGTCTCCTCCAGATTTAAAAGTTGCTTCTAGATCTGCTGAGCACGCAAGCAAAATAAAAAATCTTAAGGTAAATCAGTTTCCTGCCTGAATATGGATAATTTACTGTTAGATTACAGTTTGTTCACGATCCTCTGAATGCGTTTGACCCTTGTAATAAATTTACTGGAAGAATTTATGGAAATGTGAAGTGCCACGGCTTGGAGTTGTTTTATTCCTGCTCATATTACATGTTTCTACTGTTTTTAGTGAGACATTAGAATAACCACTATAGGAGCGACAAAACCATACGAATTACAAGTTTTCATGTTTGTTGCCCCAGGACCTGTGGTATTATGTTACTTTTTGTCTTGATGTGTTTGTTCTGCTCGTAAGATATTTTTTTGTTTTGTTTGTAACAGTAGCTTTAGCATATGACTTAGTGTCATTTGTGTATTTTAGTATTTATTGACTTCTGTTATTGCTTGTTGTTGCTTTCATTTCCGTTTTCTCATTGCATTATCTAGTGTTAGTTTTGTATTTCTGCTTCGGTTTTCTGATTGGTATGCTTGTTGTTGCCCTACCTTTTATCTTTCCTAAGCCGACGGTCTACCGGAAACAACCTCTCTGTCTTCTTAAAGGTAGGATAAGGTCTGCGTACACACTACCCTCCCCATACCCCACTTGTGGGATTGCACTGGATTTGTTGTTCTTTTTGAGTGGAAGTGAAAAGCCAGCCGCTATAGTGCTAGAATGTACTATTGATTAGTACAAATAACCCACAATTCGGAATTACTTATGTGATGATCGTTGTTGGCTTAAAAGTTGCTGCTTCTTTCGTATGTAGGAATATGCTGTAAAACAAGGAGTATACGAGTCCCTCCATCGTGACATGATGGTGGGGTTCGGGAAATGGGATTTTGATCCTATGGATCTTAAGAGCCCTTTCCCGAACAGTGAAGGGTCTGTCCACTTGTGGCATGGTGTTGAAGACTGGGTTGTGCCTGTTATATTACAGCGCTACGTCGCACAAAGGCTTCCGTGGATACAGTACCATGAAGTACCAAATGTTGGACATCTGCTTATTCATGATCGAGCCGTGAAGGAGATTATCTGGAAGACATTCTTGACCGGAGAGAAAGAACAGATAGTGCATTCTTAAAGAGATTTTGAGATTCCTTTGTAAGAATGACAGATTCTGTGTTAATCAAACTTCTATTGTTGGTATAGTTTTGCAATGGCATTTCCAACCACATCCTGACATCGGTTTACAACGTTTAAGGTGTGGCCTTGTGGCATAATATAATGTAGAGTGTTCGTCGGTCGGTACGGTATTTAGACATTTCGGTTCGTATTTTCGGTATTCGGTTTCTTAAAATGCAATACAAATATCGTACCTGATTAAATTCGGTATGGTTCGGGTTTTCTCCTTTCGATTTCGATTTATTCGGTATATTCGGTTTGAATACTAACTAGTGCATAGAGTCATAGACTGTAATATTGTAAATTAAAGTACTCAAAAGTACAAAACTAAAAATACTTGTTGACAAAAGTTTTGTCCAAAACTAGCAAATATCAACTCAGAGAGAGAAAACTATACATAAAAGAATAAATTTGATCATTAGAAATGTCATGTTACTTGCTTAGAGTTAATTGATGAACTTAGAGAATAAAGGAAAGTAAAATTTAGGATTTGTATATTTATGTTATAATTAATAATATGTATTGTGTAATATAATATATATTTTGGATACGGTATCGGTATTTCAGGTATTTCATTTTAAAATACCGAATACCATACATAATATCAATATTGTTTTAAACTTAAATCAAATACCATATAGAATACCAAAATATGGAATACCAAATACCAAATTTTTGTTTGATACAGTAGGTATTTGCCAAATTATTCACACCCCTAATCTAATGATTTAACTTTGATAATAGAGAGAAGCACTTTAACTTTTCAACGGAAGTGCAAAACACTACAAGCTAAAGATAAACTTGTATGGCCCAAAAAAATAGATTTTGGTTTTACACGATTAGATTAATAGGAAAATGGGGTTAATCACAGTCAAAATCAATATTCAAGGACAGATCCATAGGAGAGCAATAAATAATAATAAATGACTTTCAAGTAATAAATGAGACAAAGATAACCCGACAAGTATAAGATCTTCAATATGTTTTTAATAACGATGGAGGTTGATTAGTGATCGTATATTCCAATTCTTCTTGAAGCGAGAGAGAATAACAATAGCAACAACAATGATCCAATAAAATGTCACAAGTAGGGTCTGGGGAGGGTAGTGTGTACGTATACCTTAGCCCTACCCTGAAGGAGTAGAGAGGTTGTTTCCGAAAGACCCTCGGCTGAAAAAAACGAAAAATACGAAAAGAGAAGGGAATGGACAATACATTAGTACCATCAAACAGAAACCAAAGAAATAATATTAGCACCACAAGAACTAGAAAATAAAGGAAGGGAAATGTAAAGTCAATCTTTGTTTATATTCAACAAAGTGAGAATCTTGTACTGAGAAAATTGATGAAATCCTTTATAAAATGTCCAATCCCCCTTCTGATCGACATCTTTTCTATTTATAAGGGCACATGAGCCACAAAACTCCAGATAATACAACATAAGAGAATATCCATAAAATATTCTTCTAGGGAATCTAAATCGTAAGACTAGTTGTCATTACGTGCTGAGAAATAATGCTCGTCCTCATCCTTGTCCTCTGTAGATTCGGTTTGACCTCGGTTTCGCTTCATTTTTCACCTTTGACCTTGACCTTTTGGAGTCATATCGACATGTCACATCCTTCAAAGGCTTTATTACCGTTGATCGGGTCAAACACATAAAATGAAGTATTTTACCAATACAACACTAACTTCAAAATTAAGCCATATTACTAAGTATTTTACAAATTAATGTAACCTCGTGGTTAGTTGTATCTTGGGAGTTGTAGAAATAACTATCCAAGTGTTAGCATGTGTCAATTAAGGTGGAGTCGTTTGGTTCGCATGTTAGTTAGTACAGTTGAATACATTTTAGAAAGAGTGTTGTAATCCAAATTTAGTGCAATTTTAACATGTTTCTTAACGGGCAAAAATCACGTTTAGCCCGCGGTCGAAATTATTTATATTCGATAGTAGTAAAAATATATATAATTTGTATTTTTTTGTAAATAACATAAAGAAATGTATATATATACAAAAAAATATACATTTTTCGGCTATTATTTTGACAACAGTTATACAATATCATTTTCCCTTTTTCTTAACCGTGTTGCCATTGTCAATCGCAATTTTATGTGGTAAGAGGAGTAATTTCGAAGCATCTATGTTAAGTGATACTAAGGATACTCCAATTTGGAAAATCATATGATTTTGTGATTAACTAAAAAGCATAAATTTCCAATTTTTAATGTTTAAATTGAAGAATGCTGGAACTTAAAGTGTGATATATGTATAAAGTCTATATAAGAATATCCTGTTTTTCCACTTGACAAATTGTTTAAATATTTTCTGTCGAAATATTTAGTTTAATAAAATACGAGGACACAAAGGGTGTGTTTGGTACGAAGGAAAATATTTTTTAATTTTTTCATATTTGATTGGCATAAATGTTTTAGAAAACATTTTCCTTATGAACTCATTTTCCTCCAATTGGAGGGAAAATATTTTCCTTACGAAGAGAAGTGAAAACATTTTCCAAAACTCCTTCTCAACCTTCCTCACCCTCGCCAACCCACCCACCCCCTCTCTCCAATTCTTTCTTCTTCTTTTTTCAAATTTCAGTTTTTCCGTTACCATCCGCCCTTAA
>ML297109.1:133061-161829 GCA_005239495.1 Nicotiana undulata | reverse complement strand
ATTTTTTTCCTGGTCCTTTTCAACACAAAAAGTGTTTAAAAAACACCCCCCCCCCCCCCCCCCACACACACACACACACGATTTTTTTTTAAAATATGTTTTTCAGTTTTAGTTTTTTTTCATTTTCTGGTTTAAAGGTTCAAAATTTTACAAGTTCCAAAGTTATGAGTTCGGAGGTTTATGTATTTGGAAGTTACGGGTTTAGAAATTATAAAGTTTACGGGTTCGAAATTTCGTGGTTTCGAAAGTTCAGCGGTTCGGAAGTTTATGAAATTTGTGGGTTCGGAAGGTTGTTGGTTCAAAAGTTTATGGCTTCATGTTTATTATATCTAAACTAATTTCAGTGTACGTGTGTTGCACGTGTATTGTGTCAAATATATTAGTTATATATTATTTTAAATATGGGAGCACGTCAAAATAGTAGAAAACACAGCCTAACAAAAGGTCGAAGCATAAAGTCTAATATAATATGGCGACTGTCAATTTCAACGAAGATTCACAATCAAAAACACAGTTAAATGTCAATGCAAAAATAAGTGGGAATTGATCCTTACTCCTCTAGGTAATTAAATAACTCAACATTTAACGGAGTGCATCATTTAGCCTTTTTGATGCATTGGTGCCAGTAGATAATATTAGATCACTTATAAAAAATATGTACATAAAATAGTTAGTTTGGCGGAGAGACCATGAGTTCACGTGCCCCATACATTGGGCTATAGATCCACCCCTACCTTCTGCTTGCTTTTTTATTATGCTGGTTTAACTACTACTTCTGCTCGAAATATCTAAACACTTGAAGTTCATAATTCAATTAAAGATGCTTCAGAAAAGAAAAAAAAACTCTTTGATCTATTTGTGACTCTGTCTTTTTAACATCCTTGATCTTGATTTGTTTTCAGGAGCTGAGATGGAATGTGATGAATATAAATTATTCATGTAATTTCATATGTAGAAAAATAAGTTTTTAAAATAAAATATGAATAATAATATCCTATCGCATATTTTCTAACATATCTTGTAGGAAAAAGAAATTATGACAAAGAAGGATAGAAGCTAAAAAGACAAGAGAATGAAGCAAAGCCACAGTTGCACACATCATCTTCATATTCGCAAATGTGGAATATACATATGGGCTTATGAAAAAAGAAAAATTAGAGATGAAAAGGAGCATAGTTATATGTGTGGAATCTATATATGCAAAAGTCGCATTCGCATACATAGAACCTACATTTGCAAGTCTAAGCCATGAAGACATGAATGGAAGCAAAAGAGTTATATATGCATGTGTGGAATCTATATTTGCAAATGTCACATTCGCATATATGGAACCTACATTTGCAAGCCTAAGCCATGATGTCATGAATGGAAGAAAAAGAGTCATATATGCACGTAGGAAATCTATATTTGCAAAGGTCAGCATACATGGAACCTACATTTGCAAGACTAACTCATGAAGTCAAGAGTGAAGCACAAGTGCCATAGTTGCATATATGGAATCTACATACACAAAGGTCACTTTGCAGATATGAATTTCACATTCGCAAAAGTAAAACATGACCAAAGCTACTCATCTTTTCCTATAAATAGCAAGCTCTCTTTGTATAAGAATATCATCCAATCTTTGTAAGACAAGAACTAGTCTTGATCTTCTTTCTTTTCTTGTAGTAAAAATATTTCTAGTTTTCTAAATATCTTTTTTAGCTTTTCTTACTCCATAATGGAGTAATTTCTTTTTGTTAGGATAGTTGATGAAGCTTGATATACTTTATAATACTATCTTAGTTTTTGTATATTCTTGGCTTGAAACTTTTATTTACATTTCTGTGCTGAAATGATGGTTTTTAATTACTCTATCATCACATCTATATATTTTATCTCTAAGTTATTCATATATTAATTTTGTAATTCTCGCGGAGCAAAATTAATATATGATAACTGATGAATTAAATAGTAGTGTGAAAGTAATTTTTCAGTAAACTATTATTTCAAGTCGTAATCTTGCTTGCCTCAGTTTTAATTCTCACGGAGGAATTGTTGTAGGCAAGATTATTGATCCTTAGTAAATATATTCTCACGAGGTTTTTACTTTCTTTTAGCACAATTCAAGCAAGAAAAATATTTTGTTTTAAATGTCACTAGTCTTAAATTGATTAATTAACATAATTCTCACGGAGTGTTATTAATTGATTATTTCTTAGTGAGCAAAATATAATTGTATTAGAAATAAGCAATTATTCTTTAGAGAAATAAAGGTAGAAATTGAGATTTTATTATAGTAATAATATCAAGTGAATTCAATGATTCCCAACTCTTTTTTTAATTATAGATCTTTTAAAAGTTATTTGTTTTGTTTAAGTAATTAACAAGTTTTAAACCTCACCCACTTTTCATCAATTTGATTCTCTTAAATAGTAGTTAAAATATTACAAGTCTGTAGCATAAATTATCTAGTTTCTGTGGGACGATATCTTAAACTATATTAGAATTTGATAATGTACGAGCAGGAAATTCCAATACACATTGGCCTCGTCAGAATGAAATAAGCAATTAATTCCATCTAGATGGATATTGAAAAAGCCTTATACTTTGCATATTTCCATCTAAAAAGCATTTAAAGAAAAGGAGACAGTTTTGTGCAATTTTAGAGGTGAGGCTATAAGAAAACATTACGAAAGAGAACTTGCAATTACAGTTTATCAACTATTCACAAAATCACCGAGATCTTCGACTTAACTCCCAAAGTGATCCACATGGTCATGGATACCCAAGGTTTAGCTCAGGATCTAACTACTCGTCATATTTGATTTTTTTTTAGTTTTACAAAAAATAAAATTATTTTCTTGTTGCTAATATTTGAACATATACAAAATTAACTACTAAGAAAAATACATGAATATAAAATATAACTATTAATACAAACACGTGAATATAAAATATAATTACTATTACAAATATGTGAATGCAAAATTCAACTTCAACTTTTTTTTGCTCAATGAAAGGGAACATGAAAACCCTTAATTTTGCAGTTGCTACTGAACAACAAAGTTTTGATGATGAAAACCGGAATTGTAACTTCTTTTTTAGAGTAAACTCTATTTTAAAAGAGTAAAAAAGACGAACAACATTTCGCTAAGGGTCTTCGTGTTTTTAATATAGTATAGATTATTATGAATACTCTTGAGAAGTCATTTTCCTTAATTTACGTATCAAACACCATAAAATGAATAAGATTACTACTTATTTTCCGAAAAAACATTTTCCACCAAAAAATTTCCCTTTTAAGGGAGTAACATGTGGAAAACACAGCAATACTGCCTCTCTATTTTTTTTAAAAACTTTTTCTAAATGCTGCAAGGGAAAATAGAATCATGCTAACTCTTTAAGTAATACAAGAAATACACTTTCAAGAAAGTACACAAAATATTAACACAACTCAAGAAGGAAAGCAGACAACATCTTTAAGAGAGGAGGGTTGATAATCAATTGCAACATTTTACATAAAAGAAGCAGATTTGAGGACTTTTATTTCATTGCTCAAAGATGAAAGAGTACACAACTGTTTCAACTGAAAACTAATACAGGAACCTAAGCTACAAACAAAAGCTTTGAATTCAAATTTCATCCAAACTAAAACCAGGTAAAAATGGTTTGGATCTCAAGACTTAGAGTTGCCCCGAAAACGAACCACATTCATACAAAAAAATTTGATCTTTTACTTGGGCAATCCAGTTTCTGGATTGAGGAGAGCTTGGCTATCGTCCGTCAGCAAAACTGGACCTCTACCTGGTCTTGTGCAGATGAAGTAGCTAATTTCACCCTTGTATTTCTGAGCTGGAACTTTGTCCTTAATTTCAGGTGGAGGAGGTAATGCTTCCACATCCTTTATATCCTGAATCCCAGCATCCTTCAGAATTGACTTATCGCCTATGACATAGCTGAGAGAGAAGGGAAAAAGAACAATGAGGAGCAGTGAAGATGGTTAATGGTTGCATGTTGATCGAACAAGGTCCAGAATACATGTCATTTGGGTGTGGGGGTGGGGGGAACGGATTTATTTTCTGGTGTTTGGTTGCCAGAAAATACTTTCTAGGGAAAATATTTTCCATTACAAGGGGGGAAATGGTTTCCCTTACTTTTCGGCATAAATCATTTTCTTTCACAATTATCTCTAACTCTCAACTTTATAATCAACCTTTAATACTCAAAATTTCGTCAAACGTTGTAGGTTTGTTAATATTATTGTCAATCTTTAATAAATGCTTTTTGTAAAATACTTTTCCATTCTCAAACCAAATACTGGAAAATCAGTGTTATCAAAGGCGAAAAGCGCAAAAAAGTTCTAAGGTCCATTGGGGCTTTAAGCGCAAAGCGCACATAAAGTGTAGGCTTTAATGAAAAAAGGCGCAACGGGAGAAAAAGTAAAAATATGCATGTAGTCCAAGACTAATCATTACAAGCATGAATAATAAATCTATAGACAAAGAAATTGAAAAACAAAATTCACGATAAAGTTAAATATCAATTGTTTAAGGTCGCCTTTTCGGGATTACACTCATTGGCAACGACAAGTATGTCTAGCTTTGATGCGACACTAAAGCGCCCACAAAGCGAGACGAAGCGCTCAACATGTTTTGAGCCTCGCTTCAGGGCTTAAGCGCGCCTTTGACAACACTGTGGAAAATATTTTCTAAAACAATAAGTTATTTCCCGAAAAATGTTTTCTCGAAAATGACTTCCTTCGTACTTATACATTAGAACTTTGAATCTTTAAGATGGCACACATACCTGTTTAGATCAGTATCTGAATTTGGAGGGAAGTGGAAGAGAAGCCTCTGAAGCATAAGTGTGGCAGCCTTTCTGTTACGTGCAATTAAAACAGCATTTGGCCCAGCATCGAAGGTGTATGCAACCTGGAAACATTATTATGTTAACTAAAAATGGAATATGCATTATTAATGCTACACTGCACCTACATTTGATGGCAAACTTGCAGGAGAAAGCAAAACGTGTACTGAAATAGTAATCAGCAACAAGGCTAATAGGCCTGATACTGAATTGTGAATCAAAGTTCAAAAGATTTGAGATAAGTCGGAAAGTGATAATAGGAATATAATTTATTTTATTTTTTAAAAAGATAGATCTCCCGAAAGGGATAATCGTGTTTATGTTTAAAATAATTTGGTTCCACTATTCTCCATCAAGTACAAATCTGTGTGACCAATTTAACCTGCAGTAACTTCGATATTTCAAAAAGTTGAAAATCTTGATGAGCCGTTTTATTTCTTCGGTAAAAGAGAAGAACCAGATTATGCAATTATCTATTAGAACAAGAGAAGGACAAGGTAGAAAACCTGTGGAGTTCCTTCTGAACGGTTCCATTTCTCAACACAGCCAATTACCCTGAAAAAGTTAACACACCGTCAAGACTTGCTTTTTCTCCAACTTCCGGTATTAGAGATCATCAAGTTCAGAACTTCTAAAAAATTAGCTCGGACTCTCCAAACATATCGCAGGGTGCGTGTCGGATTCTCCAAAAGCAGTGTATTTTTGGAGAATCTGACACGGGTGCGGCAGTATTTCGGAGAGTCCGCGCAACGTAGTACAAGACAGCTCAAAATATAGGCTGAAGTTAAGACAACTTGCCTATGAGATGTGTCATTCATGTAGAATATTGGAGGGCTGGTGTCCATGCAAACTGCATGAAATTGGTTGCTGTCGGCACAAGTCAGTTGAGCAAAAGTTGGAAAATCACGATTTTGTATAGCTTCTTCCATCTGAATAATGCGTTTTGGTACTACTACCTGCAATAATTAATACAAAATAAAAAGTCAAACATCTGATACGACGTTACCAATTTAACGGAGGTTAAATTAAAAGAACTAATGACAATAAGCTGGACTGCTGGAGATCATTTTGAAAATTGTTTGAAGATGTGTCAAGCTGCAAAATTCAAATGTAATCAAGAGTACAAGGAATACCTTCGCCCTGTGTTCTATAAGTGCACTGGTTTCAACAGTATCACGCATTCCTGAGGTACTACTTGTTTCCTTCTGCCGTGAGCTCACCTGAAGTACGTCACGTAATAGCAAATATTAAAGGGAGAAAGATCAAAAGGCACAAGTCGACTAGTTAGTGTCACGATCAAATTGAGTGCATCATCATTTATGCACACATCTTATTTTAGAAGATGATGAAAGTTCAGAATCCTGTTTATTTTGTGGAGCTGAAAACAAAAAATGCACCCAAAAGTTATTCCAATGATCAATGCTTGTGTATTTCAATTGACTAAACTTCATTAATTTATTACAAGAAGGGGCTCGTTAGAAGAATAATAATAGAAACCAAGTTCTTCTCTACAACCTTACTTCCCACAAAGATATTCCTATTTTTAGGTCTCAAGGAGTGCAGTTCCAATGGGCTAAGTTAGAGTTTTGTTCCGCATATTATTCTGAAAAACACAAATGCGCAACAGTAATGCACATGCAAGTATCGTCCTAGGAGAAAAAGAACAAGACACCACAAGAAGAAACAAAAAGGAAAAGTTAAGTAGTGTTTGGTTCTTGAGAGTTCCTGCTTTTCCTAATTCTTCTCCCCGTGTTTTTTGTCATGGAGCTAAGATTTATGTGCTGCGAATTGATAAATTCGCTTTTCTTTTCTGATGGATGGAAATGTTTATAACCATTTTAAACAAATCTTGGGAAACAGAAACAACAAAATCAAAAATTGAAATTAGAAATATCTCAGTCGGCTCAATAAAATCGGTGGCATAAAGCCAAAATTAATAAAATATCATAAAAAATTTAATAAAATGCATCCATATTTTTATTTAAAGATCACTCTTCTAATTCTTTGAGATGCAAATCTATAAATTAACCTTCTTAGTAATTAATTCCTTCAAATGTTTCTTCTAATGAGAAATAAAAAGAGTTTATACAGGAAAATCAGTCAAAATTCAAAAACGAAATCGTCATAACCAAGAAAAAGCAACTAGAATGAATGTATGCGGAGAAGGAAAAACCAAAAGCGACGAGGTAGGTATATTTGCAGATTAATAGAGATAGAAACATAACTTAATTTACTCACGCATTTGAATAACCTCAACCAAATCTAAAAAGAATTGAAACCTTTTGTTTATATTAATTATATATAAATATATATATAATTATAATTTTATAAATAAAAGAATTATATATTATTTGTACTTACATAAATCACAAAACTTTAACACAATATGTCGATAGAATTTTTTATCCTTCATAAGTGTATTGCATGTTGGATAAAATTGTAACTACAATTAATCATTAAAAAAAACTTCATTATTTTCTTGTATTCATTACTTGACCATCTTTGTTAAAAAGTTACAATTAATTTTAGAAATCTCATTAGTTCCTTGTATAGTCATGGCATTAGAAATGCAATAAACTTCCTTTCCACGTTTTTAAGTTATTATTTCATTTTTTCCAAGTTTTCAATGGTATAACTTTGTATTAAACTACTCAATGCCAGTAACGCTTTTGACAAATTAAACCAAGGTAATGTATTGACACAAATGGCTAACTTGGATGTACGAAATACTAACTTGTCATATACTTTAATGTTTATGTTATTGTGTGTGTATTTACTAGTTCTGCATATAATAACAATACTTTGAGGTCTTTTAATTCGTTGGGGCCTAAAGCAGCAACTTTAGTAGCCTTACCCTTGTTCGTATGTGAAATATCTTGTGGGAAAATGAAAATAGAAGAAGTTTTGAGCCTTATATAATTTTTCCATTTGATATTTTTGAACCTAAATAGGAGAAACAGACACAAAGACAGAATTTTTCCCCTCCTTACTGCCTAGTAATAACATATAACTTGTTGAGTTTTTTTAAAAAAATAATTATAATCTGGACGAGAAGTACATACCACTGCAATGATGATAACAAGCTCATCCCAATGCTTCTCGTCTACAAGCTGAACAGCAGTGCTATCACTACCATTTTCCTCCTTCATACATCGGAAAACAAATTAATAAAGCCTGAGAAGATATAATACATGCGAGAGAAGCTACAATACCAAATTAGGAGCTCGACATACTTTTCCCATGATCCACTTGACGAATCCTCCATATAAGCTTCGACAAGCACTTCCCGAACCTTGTCTGTCCGTGAAGTAATGAAGCTTGTCACTTTGATTATTTATTTAAGCTATTGAATAAATAGTGGAACAGTCAACAGAGAAGAGAAGCCTAATAAAGATCAGTTAGACGTGTTGTAACATTAAACTAATTAATCTTCTATGACACGAAACGTGGAAAAACCAAACCAGCTAAGAAAATTCATGACTGATATGAATTACCTTGCTATGGCAGAAAGTTTCCCGTTGTCCTCTTGCACATTCATTAACTTTGCAAGAGAAAAAACTGCATGTAAGAGACATAAGTTAGTTGTAGTTGTCTCAAAACTTCCGGAATAAATTAAATATTAGAGAAAGCAACAAAGAAATTAGAGGGTTCGAACTTGTGACGTGTGCCTAATCACATTATATACTACGATCTTACCAACAGACCAAAACCCTAGGAGCGATAATTCTTAATGTGGTATTCAATCCATTCGCGACTCTTTTTTATTACATTGATGTAATGACTGCTAATTTTGAAGACCTGAGTATCATAAATTAACCTTCAAAAGTAATTGGAGTACTATTTTTCAACAGTTTTAGAATGCTCTTTTATGCATCTACTTGCATAAACTTCATGTAGTATAAGGTGCAGACAGATTACACGTGCTGAGATCTAATCCTACTTTGTAATTTATATTATTTTCTGGTACATTAGCTTTTAGTGTGGTCTATAATACTTGAAAGTAATTTGTTTCTTGAAGTATATAATGCTAGATGTTTTGTTGAGTCTTTACTGTGCTAAATCTGTTATTTGACTTCAACTAGCAAACATCAAAGTTCCTCGCATTTTTCTGGAGTGTTCCATAATTTTGGTACTTTTTCCAGTTCTTTGACCCTTTGTCTATAAAGATAATAAAAGTTCATTATGAATTTGTGAATTGAAGATTAAGTCAGCCTACTTAACAATTTTATTGTTGATTACTATACGAAAACATGATATCTGAGGGAAGAAGGTAGTAGAGGCAAGCCCAGGACTGACCGAGTGTCAAACCGTGTGCATTGGCCTTCGAGGATTTCTCGGATATCAAAAAGAGAAGTTAAGTAATTGTCAATCATACCTAGGCAGGCAAAACCAGCAGCTGAGGAAGCCAAACCGGCAGCAGTAGGAAAATTGTTGTAAGAAGCAATATGCACATGCAGGTTTTGCCAATCCTTTTTCGCGATCTTGATACCCTTATTCTCATCCTCAACGTCATTGGCACGAGCTCGAATTTCTCGAAGACAGTTTTGATATCTGCCTCCAGAGAGGGATATTTCCTGCACAACGGGCAAAAATAAATATAAAAATGTCAAGATCCAGTTATAAAAATCCACAGCATAAGGTTCTTTCTCCTGGCTGAAAAAAGGAGGGAAAGGAAGAAATCTAATGAGCTCAGCTTTCTAAGACTGCGCAAGAATGAATTTTATTGTTTTAGATCTATTTTCCTCATGTCTATCTTTACAAATTTCTGCACTATCTTTACAAATTTCTACAGCGAAACCAGAGAAGAAGATCAATTATATGAGCCACTATTAAACTAGAATTGCCTCCCCCCCCCCCCCCCCCTCAAACCTCACCCCATATAAGGTAGAAAACTAACAAAGAATACCAAGAACCTCTATTACATGTAGTCACACACAGCGAAAAGAACACATAGCTGAATGCTCTCATAGCATAAGATCATACGATCGTGCAGGTACGAATCCACTATCTGAGCTTCCAAAATGCTCTTCACATAAATCAGCCCACGAGAAATTACAACTCATCAGAACTTTTAAAATGAAACTTACACTGAGATAATGAGAAATTTTACTAATCAAGAACTAAAAGTTTCCGAATATTATAGCTGCCAAAACAGTCTTCTTTCACATTTAATCAACCCATACAATATCGCATGAATAAGTACTCATCAAATTGGAAAAAGAATACACCGAGATAATGAGAATTTTTTACTCTTCCAGAATTGAACTCTCCAACATCTGAGCTGCATACAGCCTTTTTTTCATATAAATCAACCACGTATAAAATTGCAAAACCAAATGTTTATCCAATCTTTCAATAAACTTACACTGAGAAAATGAGAAATTTCTACTTTTCAGGAATCAAAACTTTAAAATATCTCAGCTTCAAAAAGTCTTCTTTCACGTTATCGACCCACACAAAATTATAAAAATACATTGTCAATCATTTTTCTTATTAAATACACTGAGAATTTATCATTTTTACTCATCAAGAACTGAACTTGCTCAATATTTGAGCTGCCAAAACAGCTTTCTATCACAATTAACCCAAACAAAGCTACAAAAATAAATACCCATCAAACTTTTAAAAGATCTACACTGAGAAAGTGAAAAGAATTTACCTTTCCATTGATCCACACAAAATTATATTAACATATAGTCATCATTTTTTTTTTCTTTAATACACACTGAGAAGCTAAGTTGCTCGGACACGGGTGCGGGTGTCCGACACGGGTGCGGATCTAGATGTCGGATCTTTCAAGATGTAAATTTTAAGATTCGGGGATACGGATCCTAGTACGGATACGGGTGCGGGGATCTGGCTAAAAATAATTTTAAAAAAATAAAAATCTCTCTAATTTATGAGAAATTTTGTGGAATACTTAGCTTGTAAAATGTGGATATACTTTTTATTCTCAAGTTGTAGATAAGTAAAAGTTGATTTCCTAGATAAGATATGCTATTTTCTTCAAATTTACCCTAGTTTTAGTTCTAATTTCGGTAATCAAATTGTATCTCGTCTCGAATTTTTCTGTTCGTCGTGGTCAAAGTACCCAAAATTGTTTGGCCAAATCCGGTACGGATTCCATACCCACACCCATACTAGTGTCGTGTCGACATGGGTGCGGCACCTAACTGCCATGTCGGAGCAACTTAGCTGAGAAGAATAGAAGCTTTTACACATCAAGAACTGAACTTTCTCAACATCTAAGCTGCCAAAACAGTTTTCGTTCATACAAATTACAAAAAAACAAATACCATCAAAATTTTAAAATATTTGCACTAAGAAAGTAAAAAGAATCCACCTTTCCATTAAACCACAAAAAACATATACTCATCATTATTTTTATTAAATAAACTGAGAAATTATCATTTTTACTCATCAAGAACTCAACTTTCACCAAGACCTGAGCTACCAAAACTGCTTTCTTTTACACAAATCAACCCATAAAAAAGTTTAAAAAAATAAATATATACTCATCAAATATTTAAAGAAATTACTAAAACATATACAGAGAGAGAATATCAGCTTTCATCATCAAAAACTGAACTTTCTGAATATATGAGCTGCCAACCCATCTATTTTTTCACACAAATCAACCCAAAAAAAATTACAAAAACAAATACCCATCAAATTATATAAAAAATTACACACACAAAAAGAGAAGAAAATTACAAAATTACCTTTCCATTTAGCCACATGCGATCTTGATCAAAAGCAGGGCTAACAGCAACAGTGGTAGTGGTACAAAGATGAGAAGGATCAAGGGTAACACTAATACTATCATTAATAGCAAGAATTAAATCCTCATTTCTCTTTCCCCAATACTTAATCACTGCTATATTAGTAGGTGTTTGAGCAGTCACCATAAGAACCCAATTCTTTAATTGTTGTTCAGCCATGGCCAAAAATCAAGAGCAGAGAGGCGATAATTCCAATGAAGGAAATCTGGGAATTTAGTTTAGATCTATAAAAATGGGAATGTTAGATTTAATTTGGATATGTTTATTTATATGTGTACAAGAGCATGGCTGCGAACCTCCATTGTTGAATGACAAACAAGTACTCCTAGTAGTTTATTTCTCGTTGGCATCAATTTTTTGAACAAGGGTTGCGGGGCCCAGCGAAACAACATGTGTTGTGGGACCCAATATAAAAACATTGAGTCAGGTATAAGTGGTGGTTTGGTTTAAAGAAAAGTTATGATTGGATTAGTTATATTGGAATTGGTTATGTTGTGATAAGTTATTTTGGTCTTATTTTTTTATTGATTATTTGGTATATTGTGTTAATTTTGGTATTCGCATCGCGTAAGGCTTATTTGGGGGGAAACGTTTTCTACCAAGGATTTTTCTATACTCGGTGCTCGAACTCGAGACCTTCAGTTAAGGGAGAAGCAGTCTCATCCACGGGTGGTTTACTGTTTTATCTTGGGATAACTTATCTTACCTTTTTGCAAGTATAACTTATTTCGGTACTATTTTTAATCATGAGATAGCTTATTCTAGGATTAATAACCAAAAAAAGGGATAAAGATGTTACTAAATTTTTATCTCAAATTTATATTTGCTTATCCATCGTACCAAATGATTCAAAGTATTTTAGTTTTAATTGATTTTTTCTCAAACTGCAAAAAGATATGTTAAATTATTTTCTCTTTAAATCATTGATGAAAGTTTCCAAAAAAAATCAAAATTAATGCAGAAGAAAACTAAAATGCTTAGTTGTGCACTTACGATTTTCAAATACAAAGATACCAATGGAAAATTAGAATATATAGTAGGTCTAAAAAAATACAAAACATAATTAAGGTAGTTGTATATATGTAGAGAGAGAGATTTGTTTGAACTTGTATTAATATACACTATATTCGTCACTATTAACTTCATGAAATTTCATGGTAATTGTCATAATGTGAAGGTCAATATGCTTGAAGTCCTCAAAATTCTAAGATTGAAAGCTTAGGTGTGTTTCCATCTTTTAACAAGTAATGAGAAATAATCTTCAAATTTGGATTTCATAAGAGTGAGAATCATGGAATAATACCTTCTTCACAACTTCTCAATGGAACGACCACCTCCAAATTAGATAACGCAATGCTACCAACCAAATAATATTTTATGTTAGTTCTCAGGTAAAACACAGTCTGATGCATTAGATATCACGTAATATAAAGAACTAAGAAAAGGACTACACTCGAAAGAATATGTTGTTCTCGTGACGCGAACAAAATTGGATATCTTTTTTGTTTAGAGTAGATCCATAAATAATAAGGAAAATAATAATGTATGATCGCACTCAAAATATATATTAAAAAAATGTATAGTTTTTATATATATCTACATTATGTATGTTATATATATACAAAAAAATATAAATTTTATACACTTTTTTCGGTTATAAAATGTAAGTATGTTATGACGCGGGCTAAGGAATTAAAAGATAAGATATAAAGGTCAATGGTGGATGGAATTAAAAGATAAGAGATAAAGGTCAATGGTGGATTCTGAAACCTTGTATTAGGGTGACTAAACGTGGAGTTCTCTTATTAGTAAGTATTAGATTCAGATTGTAATCAATCCACACGAAGCACAAAAATACTCTGTAAAGATGACTTCCTCTTTTATTTTATTTTATTTTTCTAGTCATACAAATAATCCTGAGCTCCGCAGACAACGTTTTACTTGAGTGTCTCTGACTGAGGCGGATTCAGGATTGAACGGTCGTGGAGGTATCATGACATTCGATTAAATTTATCACTGCTCATAAAGATTAATGTGGAGGCCTATGCTAATATTTGATTATTTTTTGAAGACATTTGCAATATATATGGAGATTTTGTCGAAGTTTTCGGGTATCGGTACGGTGACCTCTCGACCTATAATGTGCGTCCGCCTCTGGTCTCTAATCCGTCACAATTACAAAGCATGAACAAAAGTGGCTAATGTAAGATTTTGCAAAACTGGTGTTTATGTATTGTTGTCATTCGGTTTGCAAGTGTATTTGGATCTCGAGATTATGTTAGTTTTAAGATTTTATTTTATGATATAAAATTAAAAATTAATAAGTATTCTTTTTTATAATTTTCAAACAGTGTTACCCCATTGTGTGTGTAATGTGTATATAGGTTTACGTAGACGTAGTTCATCGACAGCAATTCATTCGAGCTCAATATTTTTTATATGAAGTATAGGTATATATATATGCAAAAATTTATTAAACTTTTTAAAAGTTTAATATTGCAAAAACCTAAAAATTCGATCATATTATTTAAATCCTAGATCTGCATATATATATATATATATATATATATATATATATATATATATATATATATATATATATATATATATATATATATATTGTGCATGAGATAATATAGAAGTTGGCTCTGGTAGGACAAAACAAAATAAAGAATAAATAATAGTCTGTACTCTGTATGTTAAAAAAAAAACTAAAAAGAAAAATCATTTGGAGTGCACTTTCTTAGACTGAAAAGTTGGATGGCCAAATGCATCTGTGCAGCCATTCTTCACCAACTCTCTCACTCTCATATGTTACATTCGTCAAAGCCACACTTGTCTAGTCAAATTCGATGTGCTTTTTGTTCTTTTCCCGTTTTATTTTATGCCATACTATTTTTGTTAAGGGAGTTGAATAGGTTTTTTTTATTTATATTTAAATAAAGTATTTTAGGTTAGAATTTCTTTTAGTATCTAAAATTGTAACTTTTACGTCAAAAGAATAAAGGAATTCATGTTCAATTTTACATTAAGCAATTAGATATTCGGGACATTTATAGCATGTTTGGTCAAGCTTCTTAAATCAACAGCTTTTTTCAAAAGTACTTTTTTTTAAAAAGTGATTTGGTAAGTAACAGTTTGTGTTTGGCTTATTAATTTGAAAAACATTTTTAAGCAGTAATTAGTATTTGGTCAAACTTTTGAAAATTGCTTCTAAGTGTATTTTTTTTAAAGCGCTTCTCAGAAAAAGGCTTTTGGAGAGAACTATTTTTTTCTGCTTCTCAAAAACTACCCATGTCGCTCTTCAAAAACACTTTTCTTTTTCCTTCTAAAAGCTTGGTCAAACACGTCATTTTTTGAAAAAAGTACTTTTTGACCCAAAAAAACGCTTGGCCAAATAGGCTATTACTCTCATCTCCACTTAAGTCAAGCTAGGCGTGCAACTATTGATCTAGTTAGAATTCTGAAAGGCATCAATCAAAAACTAAAATAATGTCTGGATCATTAATATTTTTGTTTTCTCTTTTTCTATTTTTCAATTGAATGGGGGCTCTACCACATAAATTCGAAGGCAGTTCAGTACTTTGTTGACATGATCACTTTCTTAACTGACTTTATCGGCCTATGAATGTATTAGCAGTTCGATTTATGAGTAGGCCAGAGTTGACTGATTTACAACTTCTTCTTTTTTTTCCTTTTTCTTTTTTTACTCGGATGTCCGGTACTTGCATGAAACGGCTAACTTGAATTCATGCAAAGTAAGGCCCATTTGCTCCCGAGAGCTGCTCAAGCACATATGTGACCTAAATTCAAAATTTAATGTGAGGTTTAAACTTTTAAAAAATTGTTGAACACCTTGAACTAACGAAATCTTGGAGAAAGAAGATAAGTGATGAAATTTTAGATCGCAGAAAGAAGTTAAAGAACTGTAGACATCGAAATTTTAAGGGATCAAGCCAAATCCTAAGTTAAAGATACTATAGGAATCTTGAAATCCTAGGAGTCTATTAGGGTTTCTTGGAGGTTACTCTACCCTAACCCACACCTATATAAAAGGATACATATTTCCTTGAAGAGGCATCTCAAAAAATGGAGATCATCTCGAAAGCCCCATAAACTCAAGGGAAATTCACAAAGAGATCAAGAAGTGGCCGAATAATTCTTGATAATCAAATAATTCAAGAAGATCCACAACATACTTCATGAATATCAAATAAATCCATGAAAGCCACATCATCCTACATTCGAGAAATACGCTTCTCCAACCCTCGAATCACAGAGATAATCAGGAGAGAAGAATCAAAGGAACAAACAGAATTATACCCGCATTATTTTATCAATAAAATTATGTTTCTTCATATTTATATTGTGGTTGCAATTTATTTTTGTATCACATATAATTTGTTGCAAACAAGAACATCAAAGAGAAAGACAAAACATATAGGGATTTCTGAAATAAAAAGAGATTAGGAGGGGGGGGGGGGGATTAACTTGGACAAATTAAGAAAGAAAAGTAAAACTTTACACGTTATCTGATAAAAGAAAAAAAAGTTAAATTGTTAAATCAACTCAAATTGAAACATTGAGAAAACAATTCATCTACTCATTTTTTTAGTAAGTCAAATGGTTACTTTATTTATATATCTAAACAAATCTATTTTATTTGTATGAAAAAATGTACTTTTTGTATTTAAAATATAATTATTATTATTATTAAATACATATAACCTATTGTGTCTAAAAAAGAACCACCACCACCCCAAAAAAAAATTGGGGGCCTAAGGCACAAGCCTTATTGCGATCGGCCATGTTTGCTCCTATCAAGATTTTTCTCATTCACACAGCTTGAACCCGAAACCTTTAATTCAGAGGTGGAACCAAGATTTTAAGTGGATGAGTGTACTTTTGTAAAAAAGTGTATCTAGAATTTACATTTGACGGAGTTAACTTTAGTCTCTTATTATGAACCCGCTACACTTTTGAAATTATAGGTCCAAAATTAAATTCTTTTACAAAATTTTAATAATTTTCACATGTATATCTATACTCCGTACCGAAATCAAAACCGTTCACAGTGAAACTTGGACCGCCATTTCACTTGTAGAGGTGCACCCACTAATTATTACATCATAGAAGTCTTTGAGAATGAGTTCACTCACATTTAAATAATTTTAAAGAAATATTATATTGTTATATATGATTTAAGGAGAGCAGTATGGGTTCAAGTGAATCCATACCCCTCAACCTAAATACACCTCTGCTCTAATTAATGTTGAAATGATTTTAGTCATCCTACCACAACCTTTGGTGCTTTAAAGGTTGGACTACCGCTATCCAGAATCTCTTTCTATGTTAGCCAGCGGCGGCGGAGTCTCGCCAGCAGGGGCGGAGTCGGAGTCGGAGACGATCGAAGAGGCAGCAAAATTGGAACTTTTTAAAGCTAGATTTCACATCGAAGAAAACACATTAAAACCACTATCCTCTCTTTCAAAATTGGCATCCTTGTCAAGGACTGTATTGGGATTCATCTTGATCCTCAATATTAGGATGGTACAGCTTACAGACTCACAAGACCTTTGAAACACAGTTTAAATGAGCAACTCTTGCTCACCTAGCAATCAAATGTGCTTCACCTAATTCTAAAATCTCGAAAATGTGGTCTAGTTACAATTTTAACGTTCGACCACAAGTGAGCTAACTCACTCCTATATAAAAACTAAAATGATACAGCCTCTACGCAAGGATAACATAAATAAATTGAAAAAATAACCCAACCCAACTCCAAACTGCGATCATGGGAGGGTGGTAACCTCAAGATACATCAACTCGTCCGTAATCTCCCTCTTAGAGAAAAAGCCATCAACTCGTCCCTAATCTGCCTCTTAGAGAAAAAGCGAGGGAACTGATGATTTTCTAATGCAAATACATCTTTCCACCCAATACGAGACATAATCAGTGAACATGCACCATTGTGTAGGCCGTTCTCTATTTAATCAGAATCAGGCTCAACATCAACAATATCAGGAATTGACTCCATGGACTCGTTATCTGATTCTTGCATCAACCCTTTACCTCTGTCTAAATTCATCATTGAAGCAAATCCATCAACGCTAGCTTCTGCCCCTTCCTTTCTTGATGTATTGTCCATGAACTTTTCCGATCCTAGAGATACCACATCACTCTTAGCGCCCAAGACTAGTTTCTCTGCTTGAACTTCACTATCCATGGGATTTAAAGCATTGCCACCAGAAACAAGGGCACTGGATTGAAAGCTGTTTTTCCCACCAATTGAAGCAATAGTTTCAGATAGTTGTGATTCAATCATGACCTCATCCCTATCCATGGGGCCTTTCTTCGCAACAGTAACAGGCGCTACTTCCCCCAATGTACTACTTTCAGAAACTTTTATAGCAGTGGTATCCAAAGATGGAACCTTTCCTGATAAAGCATCTTTCAATGTTTCTGGGGGTTGATTACTTTTATCCGTATCTTTCCCAGGATCAGCTGCCACGGTATCTGAATCTTCGCCATTTCGTAGCCAATTTTCATAAAGATCATCATTATAAGAGTCTGGCTCATCAGGGGCCTTGCTGAACATGCCAATGTGGAGTGTGTTATTTGCTGCATGGCCATTGATGTGTAAATTCCCCGAAAACCACTTATTTCTGACCTCATAATTGTTGTCAGTGGACTGGGGATCTAACAAGGGAAGCGCCCGGGGATGTATAAGCACTTCCAACGCCAAAAGAGCGTGTACACAACATTCAGAAACTTTAGTTCCTATTTCTTGAGCCCCTGCTAACAACAAATTAACGACAGGTAATTCATTGAAACAGCTTGCAAAAAATTGGAAGGATGCTAAACTAGATAAGGGAACTACGAGGTGAGAACAACAACATCATCCTTAGAAGTAAATGTGCTTCAAATGCGTTAGTAGGATAGTGGTATTTAAAATAGAAAGCACCACCCACTCTCAAGCCACCACCTCAATCATTTTGAGAGCAACTGCTAGGCCAAACCATTGTTAAAAATTCCAGTCCCCATAGCTATGCAACTTACAAATCATTATGAGATCAAAATTTCAACACATCGTTTTCCTCTCTTACCATGCCCATACATCTACTAGTTTAACTTTCAATCTCAAGAATATTAACTTCTACTTGATCAGAGCATGTTTTTAGTACATTTAGCAAATGAGACAGAAGAAGACTGGCAAGGGCTGTGTCAGGCACACGGCAGCTTGGTTAATAGATTTCATGTGCGATAGTTCTTACTTGCTATATATATTGTGTATTGTCTAAGGGAGTTGTTTTAGATATGCATGGAATAGCATAGAAGGTTTCAGCTGTTTCTAAAAAAAATATATGTACAATCACCTCAACAAATCGCAATCCTACCTCTGCGAAAAAGTTGAAGCCCTTGAGATAGGTGTTGTGGACGAGTGCGGCCAGGAGAGATGAGAGAAGCCAGAAGTGCTCGTAAAGCTGCAATTTGATAGTCTCCCCAGGTAGTGGTCGGTGAGCCAGGAACCACTTCGCCTCTGTCATCCTTGGCCCACCCTCCTTTACAAGCATTTCTGGTAACATCCAAAAGAAGGTGATCAACATTTGCTCGCCAACTCTCGGGTCTCCAAGAACCACCCTTAAAATGACAAACATAAGATACTTGCCATCAAGAACAACTTCTGGAGATAGATACAAATGAGAAAAAGCGGGTAATATAGAATATATGGGTGTGCATGCGTGTGTATACTTGTAATTTAGGCACCATAGCAACATATAACCAGTATGCAATCTTCATGTACTCACTATTATCCTAGGATATGATTTATGTTAAATGCAATTATAATTATTATATGGATTAAGGAGATTGACAAGCGGGCGACGAGTACCAATTTATAAGGAAAACAATTTCATAGCATATGAGAAATATAATGACAGACTCAAGCAGACTCACATTGGTGAATGAATGTTACGGACTACTACCCTCGGATATCAGATGAATATCAATAGACATTAAAATCAAGAGACAAATAAACCTTATTGCAGCCGTAAAATCAAGTAAGATAATCATTAATAAAAAAAATGGATTAGATATAGGTATGAAGTGATAAGAAATGGATGCTTTCAACTGAGAACTAAGGATTTGAAGCTCTCATGTACCATCTCCTGATTTTGCAGATGCTTAAGAGAGTGCATAAACGATTTTCTGATGTGCAATGAACACTTCCAAGGTGCAGCTCACTCCAGGAAAAATCAGCTCATTCAGAATAAACATAAACTGTCATCCCAAGAATAAGACAACCCTAGGCTAAAATCTCTTCTCGAGAAAAAGGAAGAGCCACTTTCACAAGCTAATAGCTGGAAAATATTTTTCTCTAACCACAAATCTGATTCACAATACAATTTAAACTTTGAAAGCACCCAGGCAAGAATGCAGGTAGAGAGCCAAGCTAAACAAGTATAATGAAGGGCAAGCATTAGAAATTCTTTTGTCTGTGTATGTGTCTGGTGAGGGTATGCTTATATTCCCTCTAATAACTGTTGAAGAATCTTCATGGAAGTATTTATTACCAGGCATTAGAAATGTCGAGTCATTCCCTTTTTGAGCCCTACTTTCTATTTTGATTTGTCCAAAGATGATGTAAATCTCTAAAATGAAACTTCTTCTTTACACTTTTCAATACTTTTTCTTATATGATATTACCAAATTGAGACACTGCTTTTATAACTTTATTAGTTCAAATTCATCAAAGAATCAGACTTATCCTCTAACTTTAGTACTCATGCTATTACAGAATAGCTCGCAACTCTTTACAAAAACTTAAAAAATTAAATCACAACTCTTTTTCTTGAAAACCACATTTTGTAAGAAGTCCATAGTGAGAGCAAAATTAAGCATACCACGGAAAGAAGGGCTTCCAATGCCTCTAGTGCAGCTATCTTAACAGATAATGAAGCCACGTTTGTGGAGATTTCAATTTCAAAAACATCTCTATCAGGCTGCTCCTCAAGCGAATTACTTGTACTAGCATGCTTCCTCTTCTTGTGGGAAGTTTTTTTCATTGTCTCTGGATGTAACTTTTGTTGTGCAGTGGGAGATATGTCTCTCTCATCCAAATCCATCAATGCATTCTTAACAATCACATCGGTTAGGTGTGTAGATATCCCTGCCAAATTAAAGTTGCTGCAGTCAGCGACAGACTTGTAATCAACATCACAACAACTATCAGAATCACCACTCCGCTGAATGCACGGCCAGCTTGGAGCACTAGATTTAACTGACATACATGCAGGGAAATGGAACATAAGAATCTAATATGAACACTGATCACCTGCCAGTGAGCTTAACAAAAGACGAAGTACTTCCCTGCTTGAGCTTGACCAAAGCATACTAAAGGATAACTTTTCTTCTAAACAAAAAAGCCCAGGATATTTACTTTGTCCATCATTTGGACATTCTCTACTGGAAGCACTTCTAGCAAGCATATGGCTTACAACATATATACAATATATTAGTGATACATATAAGGAATATTTACCATCCAGTAATTATAGCTACAAGAGGAATTGAATAACACTAAAGAAACTCTGCATTTAGAGCACAGAACATGGACTGATTCCTTGAATTAGGGAGAAGCCACTACCTAATGAGGAATAATGATTTCAGGACTGACTACATGTAGTGCGCCGAGGAAAATTACCTCATTGTTTCGAGAAGATTTATTTACTGTCTCAGCTAAATTATGTAAAGCTTATTAGCATTTAGGGAAATGCACAAGGACAACCCAGCCTCTAGGTTAGGCAGATGTTTATTTGCATAAACAGAGGCCAAACGAAAGAAGTACAAACTTGTCAAATATTTAAAATGCCTACCAACCCCCAGTGACATCAGCAGAACTTTCATAATTGCGTACACCTTTATCCTTAGCTCTGGCAAAGCAGACGTCTCAAAGTAGTTGGTTAGGAGTCGTATTATAGAGGCAACATGAGGGAGCAACTGGCTGCAAAAGAGAGAAAAGTGGCCCAACTTTAGTGTTAGTATCCCTCTAATAGATTATCCAATATGGAAACGGGAATCATAATAAAATTCAATAATCAAGTAAATTTTGAAAAAACATGTACTAGACTTTTCTTATGAACTGGTCTTACAGATCCATGCATGGGGTAAACGCCCAACATGTGTTATAAGGTTTACTAACATTTTATCCAAGTATGTACTAGTTCTCGACCATAATATTTAAATTCTAACAGAACAATACATTTACTGACTGAAATCAAGGGAAAAGACAAAAAGGGAAAACATAGACAATTTTAAATGGCCAAATAATGATAGAACAGGTTGAACTTATCAAACAATAGAAAATAGCGGCAGACCAGGTTGGCGTTCAAAAACCAAAGGTATGGCCAAAATTAGGTGAAGCAAGAATGCACCAAACACATACTTAGCCAACCAGAGAAATGGTGATATTTAAGAAAACAGCGAAGAGTGACTAATAAGGACTTCTTTTTAAATTAAGAAAAAAGGACTTCTCTTCTCTCCTTTCCCAAGATGGCCAACGGGTGAATGTAACTGATCCCCCATGATCAGGCTTGTTATTCACCCCCTTACTTTAAGATGACCGTGGGAAAATTGATCTTTCTACAAGTCAGATTAGCCAAATTATTAAAGGCACGGGACTAAAACTAAAACATGAACAGACACGTTAATAATGATCCAGTTAGATTGTGCATACCCGAGATGGTATTTTATCTTACGGAAGAGAATCATCACTCTTTGGGACAAAGTTAGCGAAACGAATAAAGGTTATCCAACTGAAACAAGATAGAAGAACAAATATGGAAAAGCTCACCTGCCCAGTCCCTTAACAATCGATGTAAGAAGATCCAATATGCGTGAATGTAAGACTGGGAGTTCTGAACAAATAAATTCTTGTTTCATTGTAGTCATGTAGGAGATGCCTGGTGATGAGGAACCATCAACCATCAGCACTCTTTGAGCAAGAGCTATTAATGGACGTACAGGCATAGACACCTAGTAAGCAAGAAAAACAATCAAGATAATGCCTCAAATACTTCAATAACTTGCACCACTCCTACGGGGAAAAAATTGATCATGAACTCTCGTTAAATTAGAAGTTGTATGTGACCACAGATTCTGACCTGAAATGGGTAAGAAGTAGTAAGCAATTTACAACAACAAAAGATCAGGGTAGAGATTCTGGAGATTTGCAAGTGCTCAGGCCTCATTGATTTGTCTGAAGTTTGACTATACAAAGATTGGCCCCCTAATGGAGGCGGTGGTTCTTTCCCAGGGGGAAGCAGCAATCTCATGGCCTCAGTACTTCTAGTTTCTACAAATATATTTATAAATATGAATCTCAGTTAGAACTCCTGCCATGAATAGTTAGGATAGTCGATCAATATTCAAGAATCACCTTGCTCTAGACCCTGGAAGGCAGCATTCAGCTGAATATTGATTGATAGCATGATCTTCTGCATCATCAATAACCAGCTATCCTCGTCTCCTCTTGATATTGGTAGCAAACCCAAGCAACAAGCAAGCTTCTGAAAACTAAAACTAGATGAGTCCTCTTCTTTGGCTATATCACATTCCAGCTAGAATTGAAATAAACCGTCTGGTTTTTGTCTCACCTTCAACATACTAGGACTGCACTTGCCTGACATGAGCCTCAAAACAACAGCATCCTCAACCTGCCAAAATTACCACTTCAACAAATGCATCTATATTGAAATACACACGATATCATGATAAGGTTCTCCAAAGAACAAAAGTTAGAAAGAGAAACAACAATCTAAACCTTATAATAATGGCAAATGAATGTGAGCCCAAGAACCAATGTCCTCAATAAGAAGAAAACAAATAATATCACAGGAAACAACAACAACAATAACTATCCAGTATAGTCCCACCAAGTGGGGTCTGGGGAGGGTAGGATGTACGCAGCCTTACCCCTACCCTGGAAGGTTAGAGAGACTGTTTCCGATTGACCATCGGCTAAAGAAGAAGAAGGAAGCCCTGATAGCAAGTGATAGCAAGATAAATAGTTAGAAAACTACGTCGGCAATGACAACAGCAACACAATAGCCAAAAAATAGAAAGCAAAGTAGTACCACTAAGCATCAGCAAAGGCACAATACTACATACGCAAAGGAGTAATATGTACACAAAGGGCTTCTAAGCTTACTATAGCCTAACTTTCAACCCTAATGAAGTATTGAGAACACAACTGAAGCCCCTAGCAGCCTAAAACAAGACGCTATCACACTAGGCTCCTATCTCCTAACCAACTATCCTAATGCTCGATCTCCACAACTTCCTATCAAGGGCCATGTCCTCGGAAATCCGCATCCGCACCATATCTTGCTTGATCACCTCTGCCCAATATTTCTTAGGCCGCCCTCTACCTCTCCTCATACCTGTCAAGGCCATCCGTTCACACCTCCTCACCGGTGCATCCAGGCATCTCCTCTTCACGTGCCCGAACCATCTAAGCCTAGCTTCCCGCATCTTGTCTTCCATGGGAGCCACGCCCACCTTCACCTGAATATTGTCATTCCTAATCTTATCTAGCTTAGTGTGTCCGCACATCCATCTCAGCATCCTCATCTCTGCAACTTTCATCTTTTGGATATGAGAATTCTTCACTGGCCAGCACTTTGCACCATACAACATGGCCGGCCTAACCACTGTTCTATAGAACTTTCCTTTGAGTGCCAGGGGCACCTTCCTGTCGCACAGGAATCACACAGGAATCACAGGAAACAGTTTTGTAATAACCTTAATTAGTGTATCTCAATTCTCATGCTTCCGTTTCTATCTTGATCTTGATGAACAAACTACACATTGATTCATTATGAACTTGGATACGAATGAGCAATCCTTAGAGTAGTTTTAATGCTACGCAAAGTAAAAAGAATAATGAAAAAATCATGAAATCAACAAAGAACTTACACCATCATAATGTCGTTGAATGGAAGATGGGAAGATATCTAAAATGGTGCATAACAGAAAAATAGCTTCCTCCTGCACAGGTTGCAAGAGATGTCAAAACTCTAAAACAAAGACAAGCAACCACTTCCCACGCAGTATGCAAAATTAACTGAATACTTCAAATAACGAACTGCTCAGCTAGTTTTACTAACCCATACAGCATCAAATGTATCCTCATTTAGCAGCTTCAATAATGGTTGAATAAGTTTTGTACCGAGTGATATACCATCTTTCTTTGAATTGGGCAATCCACTCAACCTGATATTCAGAAAGGCCAAGGCACATTTCTTTTTTATCAGACAAATCATCAAAATCACAAGGCCAGCTTAGACCCTTCTTACAGGCCTCTGCATAAATGTTGCCAGACTAATGCTATCCAACAGAATTTACATTAAAGGGCAAAATGCTTCGAGGGAGAAACATTGAACTTGCGACAAATTTAAAATTATTGAAAATCTTACCAAAGTAAGTTGCAAAAATGCCCCAAGGGAGAAACATTGAACTTGCTACAGGTTTAAAACAATTAAAAAGCTTCCCAAGTAAGTTGCAAAAACGTTGACCAGTCTGTATTAGTTCTGTTCCTTAGTTTGCACAAATGGAAGTAAACACTTCCCACTTTTCCCAGCCTGAACATTTACAAAGTAAAATAGCTAATCCTGAGATATGAACATCTAAAAGACCAGAAATGTCTATGTCTGCTCAGTCTTGCAGCATTCTTAAGTTAGTAACACGAGCTCCAACTTTATTAATTTAGGATTACACTGCAGTAGACATTTTTCTTTCTATAAGGGTCCAATTAACTGGTGCTCCTTCAATTACATTATGCACCAAATCTTAATATTTCACTCGCTGCAGCAGCTACTTTCAGGGTTTAAACCCCATAGCCATATCACTGGGAAGGTGGGCAAGCTACTAAATCCACATAAATGCCGTATCATACTGGAAAAAATCCATATGATGAGTAGTTTACTTCCGGAAACCACTAAGATCAGAAAGGAATTTTAATGTGCAAACCTAAGTTACACAAAACCTCCTTATGTTGCACAGAAAACAATGATTTCATAAAGCATCAACGGTGTAAGCATAAGCAAGAGGTTTCCATTAACATACATCAAAACAGTTTTTACAAGTTATGAAGCAACCAATAGCCCTCTCCGTTAAACATAGACTCATTGAGTACAAAACAAAAACTCGACATCAAAAATTACCAAACGAACCTTGTGAATAAATCTGACAGGGATGCACAAGAAGCTACCTTCACAAAGTGGGAATCTGCAGGGGACTAGTCCAAGTACCCACCAAACAAAAAAGAAAGGAGTGTCCATTAATTTTTCACATTCATATAAAGAAACACTTTGGCAAAGATTATAAAAGGTTAGCTGTAGTCAATCTACTGTTTGCTAAACTTCACTGATCAATGAATAGAACATATAGGACTGACCTGCTCAATACCAAGGCACCAATTTATCAGGCTGAGTAAAATAAATGATTAGAACTTTCAGTGGTTTGAAGTCCCAGTTACTCTACTTTTTAGTCCGATGATGTCAATTTATCTACATGATCAGTCATCTTGAGGTATAGTTTTTTTTTTTTTTTTTTTTTTTTTTTTTTTTTTTTTTTTGCTTTGTTTGAAATAGGCCATCCTGAGGTATAGTTGATAATGATAACAACACAACTTAAACACCCTTTTCCTGCATTCCAGATCATAGTTCTACTCCCTAGAGATATAATAACATCTAAAGGTACTCTTTCGAGAAAATGACAAAAATGGTCTCTTATGTTTGGAGGTAGGTTCAAAATGGTCCCTGAACTATACACCTGGGCAGTTTTTTCCTTAAATTTGCCAAAAATAGCTCTTTCGCTCTCAGTCAAATATTTAATAAACTCCGTCATCTAACACGAACTATGAGAAAAAATATTTGGTAACCATAATGAGTGGCAAATGTTTGAACTTTAACTAAAACAGGAATGTGAATCCATTTTACATAACTCACCAAACAGATGAAGATCACACAAAGAATTTTTATCAATAAACCATTAGCTTGAGTACCTGAAGGTGGAGTAAGAGTGTGTTAAACCATGCAGCATAAGAAGCTAAGAAACGTTCCCTACTGCATTCTTGACACGTCACCCCGAGCAAACATACACCAGCCCAGCATTTATCTGGCTGCAACACAAACAATCACAAAAAAACAACTCTTAATCCTAATACACAGCACACATAAAACATAACGAAGTTCATAAACTGCAATATGCTTTATAGGAACCATGTTATCAGCTCAAGAAAAAAAAATGCTTTATCAGTTTATAGGAACCATGTCAAAACCAGAATAAGGTTTTCATTATCCTGTCAACAGATTCAGCTGACAAAAGGAACAGACCCTGCTGCAAAAGGTCGAAACATTACTCCCTCTGGCCCAATTTATGTAGCACAATTAACTTTTTTTATAACCGTTTGTCCGGGCCAGCTTGCAGGAATTTCGACTAATTCCACAGCATACCTGCGTGCCTTCCATCAGTAATAATTCTGCAGATAATTCGGGTCCACCAAGGCTTGGAAAGATAAAGAAGAAATTTGTGCCTCCACTGGGATTTGAACCCGACACTCGTGGTACTCAACCAACTTCATTGACCACTAGCCACACGAGTAGCTTTTTTTAGACCACACATTTCAAAAGTCTTTCTTTCTTTCTGTGCTTTCTTAAACTCCATGCTTTCTTATTATCGATTCAACATTATTAAATTTTCAAACTATAATTACAAACTTAGAAGCAACAAATGTATGTAGTTAGGGACAATTCATATAATATAACAGTTTTAAAAGATTATTCACCAAGTCGCTGGAGGCAAGAGCGAGCACTCGATTGATCCATGAATCTACGGCGGACGTCCAGTTTTCAATCAACTTTTGATCAGATTCCGGTGGAGCCAATTCGGAGAGTAACCGCTGAGTCTTAATGGTAGAAACGACGTAGGAGAGAACTGAAGGGTTCCGAAACGGATGTTTTAGGTCAGGGACGTACTCTTTGAGAAGGGACCGAAGTAGCCGAGGCTTCAATGCGACGTCGTACATGTTCTCAATTGTATCTGAGGCCGCCATTTTTCTTTTTTCTGAAGAGGAGGAGAAAGAAGTGAAATTGCAGAGTTATAGATTAGGGTTTAAGCGATAAACCCTGGATTTTAACGGGGCAGACAGAAGGTTTCCATTTTATGGAATCGGGTCAGACTGATACGATTTAGAAATAGAGTAGCTGTGGGAAGTAGTACTCTAGGTTTTCGGAAGTGTACATAGGAGTTGAGCTTGTTATTTACCTATCAGTTACTACATTTTATATTTGAGTCCTATAAGTAATTATTTTATTTCCCTTTGACCCCTAGGTTTTACCTCAGTTTGCCATTTTCAGAGGTTATGAATGAAAAACCGTTACCTTATTTGCATTGTTTTCTTCTCTTCTTAGCTTTAGCTTAGCCATTGTTAGATTCTTCTTCCTCCGAAATTCCATATTTGTGACTGTTTAACCAAAGAATTAGATTCCTTGACTAAAGCTTATTTTTAGGAATGAACACGGGTTTTTGATAATCAGAAAAATAATGATAAATAAAAAGGAGTAAGTAATAGACAACAGTATGATGCACAGAAAAATAAAGAGTATGGTATTCGTAGTCCAGATGCCCCTTACAAGTTAACTTCTATTCCCTTATATAGGGAATTCTTTAGTGTAACGTCTACCTCTTGCAATGATAACACATTAATGACTAATTATTACATTAATGTAACGCTACAATGAATAACCGTAATTGTTGCGTGAAGGTTGTGTAACGTGCGGATCATTAATTGAAGACCTTTGAATTTGTCTGTAGCTCTGTCCGGATTCATTCTGACGTGTCTCTTCTTTGACTTAATCAAGTTGAGTCTTCTGTACCTGATTACTTCGTAGGTGTATAGTGTCGTGCCTCTTTGCCTCGCACCTCCTTATGGAATCATGTCCAGTTGTCATGTTTTCCTTGTTCCACGTAATTGGTTGAATCATCAAGAATTATCATACGTGTGAAGCTCTTTTTTAACCAATACAGATAGTCCCCCCACTTACCATTTATTTATCGATTAATATTTGGTAAGTGGA
>ML297109.1:0-132815 GCA_005239495.1 Nicotiana undulata | reverse complement strand
TTTTTTACCAATACAGATAGTCCCCCCACTTACCATTTATTTATCGATTAATATTTGGTAAGTGGATATGCATTTATGGCGGGAATATTTTGCCGTCGCTTCACCTCGAAACATTGTATCCTTCTCTGAGTGTAGACGTCGCTTGTCACTTTCATTTAATGCTCAAGCCACGTGTCCCCTCCGTATTGGTTTTGCAGTCACTCGGCGCCTTTTAGGGCTTTTTGTGGCTGCATCAGTCACGAAGTGACACCTTAATTATGACTTTCTCATTATTATTTTTTCCCATGTTTGACGATTGTCTTCAAGTATAAAAACCCCTTTTCCTTTATTTACTTTCACGAAAAACTTCTAACTTGACTTCTTTATTTGTAAAGAATTTTTCCCTTGTCTTCGTAAATATGTATTCATCAAACCAACCTCAAGGAGTGATAAATACAGATTACTTGACCCCTTCTTCTGCTCGACGCAGAGCCGGAGAGGTGGTAGATTGAGGAGTTTAAGCTCTACTCCTTTAAGAGGCTCTTCTTCTTCCCAGATTACTTTTCCTCTTTCTACTAGGTCTTTAGTTTCTCCAAGAGCTAGGGCTTCCAGGTCTTCGTCTAGGGGTAGAGTACATCATGAACCCTTACGCGAACCACGGGTGGATGAAATTATTCCTACTGAGTTTACCTTCTCTAGGGATAGTCAGGTCCTTGTTGATCAGTCGTTGTCCCTTGATAGTGTTGATAGGTACCCTACCCTTATTACCGAAGGATTAATTCCCCTTGTTCGCAGGGAATGTTCTTGGAAGTCTGATTTCCCTATTATTATTCCGAATAGCAACCAAAGAATAACGTCTTACAAGACGGGATATTCTTTTGTTTATACCTACCCTTTTACTTTAGGGTTTAAACCTCATGTTGATCCAGTCATCATTGAATTCTGTCATTTTTTCAAAATTTTCTTGGGACAAGTCGGTCCTCTCGTGTGGCGGGTTGTTGCGTGTCTTCGGTGTTTAGCTACTTTAGCCTCGGTTCCTTTCACCTTTAATCATCTTATTCATCTTTATTCTCCTGCCTTATTTCATCAAGAGATTTTTACTCTGGCTTCCAGGAGTAAAATAGTGCTGGTAACCCCTGATGACGATAAGGATAGAGGTTGGTACCTTCGGTACGTTCTGCACCCACTGCTGGTTTAGTGGGTGAAGAAAATCTTCCCTTCCACGAGAAGTGGAATCGTGCACGTGAGTACATTTTAGCTCACATATGTTATTTTTCTTCTTTTTGCTTTAAGTGTTTTATTAACACCGTAGTTGTTTCTTCTTCTTTCAGCAATCATGGGTATTGTTGAGAATGTCTCCGGTATCCGTGATTGGGTAGAAAAGTTGTTGTCGATTGCTCCGTTGGAGGAAAGGTCTTGGACAAAATTCGATCCCTAGAGAGGTATGTTGCACCTTTAAAGGCCGCCAAAGATGTTGTTGAGGCTGAGAGGGACAGGCTGAGAGTTGAGATCGTGATATGGGAGAATGATTACAAAGCTCTTGATGAAGCGACATTTGTCGATGTTAGTTGGGCGTACATGAATTCCCGCCTCGACACATTGACGGAAATGAGTCAAGAGGGTTTCGACCTTAGTGCTGAAATAGCTAAAATCAAAGAAGCCATGGAGAANTTTTTTTATTTGATTGGTGGTTACCCCCAGCTCCATCGGGGGTAAATTTGGTTCTCTTTAAAGTCCCCACCTGACAACTTAGGGGAACCCTAATGTACAAAATTATATGCGGCTAAGTATTAGTTAATACTTAGTTTTTACTTAGCCGCTTTAATATATGCAAGTATGACTTTTTGCTTTGAGTTTTTATTTCTTTTGCATGCTTGATTTTCGAGGTTTTTGTTTTACCTTTGAGTTTTGCATATAGAATGATTTAAATTACTCGTACCTTTTCGTAATAGGCACGATATAATTTAAAATGTGTGCCATTTTGTAGTAGGCATAATTTATGAAAGAGGGCCCTTTTTTATCAACACTTAATGAAGAAGACATCTCAACTTCATAATGGTGTAATAATGCAATAGAGTGATAGGAATTTTTCACATGTTTAAGAATGTTTATGAGGAAAGTTTTTTGTTTGAACTTTCACAACATTTTACATGTGTTTGAATATCGTCTAAAACTCATGTTGCAACTGTTTTCTTTTAACATATTTGATATACACTTGTATTTCGTAACTGTTTTTCGTATGTAACCGTTTTTTCAAGTTAATACAAGAGAGAAACTATTTTTCGTTCGTAACAGTTTTTTATTCAAGTTGGGTTTTTTACCCGTGACTGTTTTTGTTGACAACAGTTTTCAATAAGCATGAGGGAAATGCTCTTACATCCGTAAATGGTGTTATTTGATAACAGTTTTTTGAACAAGTACAAGGATTTTGATCTTTCATCTTTAATTGTTTTATTTGATAACAATTTTCTATATGAGTACAAAGATTTCGTAACTGTTTTCAGTTACAACAGTTTTTGAATGAGTACAATGATGATGATATTTTATCCATAACTGTTTTTTGTTACAACAGTTTTTCTTTTGAATAAGTACAAAGATGTGTATTTCTTCCTTGTAGCTAATATTTTTCCTTTTAACCTGAACATGTTCGAAGGTTTTCTGGATCAGGCTTTGTGTTTTAGTCTTTAGGTCTTTTGATTTTGCTCGTATCACTTGACTTGTTGGGTAGATGGATCTTTAGGCTCGAGCTTTGACTTTTTGATAGTCTTCTTTGCTTCATCTTAGCCTTCCATATTAGGGATGTTCATTTGGATCGGATATCCGAAATTCGAACCGATCCATTCAATTTCGGATTTCGGATTGGACCAGATTTCAGATTGTGTTTATAAAAATTTCGGATTGTGTTTATAAAAATTTCGAATTTCGGATCGGATTCGGATTGGTATATTTTAATCTGATCCGATCCGAAATCTAAAATTATTAGGCAATGTATAAATACTACACTTTAATTTCGAATAGTCAATACTTCCTTTACATCTTCCTCCAAGTTATTAGCTTTACAATTGCAAGAGTTAGCTATATTGGCACCATAGTACTCTCATAATTGTATAAACATTAAATTTTTCTTAATGCATTGCCTCTTTTACAAAGAAAATATACATATTAGTTTGCAACATTTACGATCCGAAATCCGATCAAAACTTTAAAATCCGAATCTGATCCGATATAATTCGGATCGGATTCGGATTGCATTTTCTAGAATCCGAAATCCGAAATGTGCTAAATCTGATCCGATCCGATCCGTGCACAACCCTATTCCATATTGTATAGTCCCCCAAGTGTTTGAGCTTTAAAGAATGAAATCTCGAGCACTTGACTATTCCTTCCTTGTGGTCCTTTTCCTGAAAAGGAAAAGCATTCGGGACTCGAAGGTATATAGTTGTTAGATGATGACTACTTAACCCTTTAAAACGTCCATCAAAAAGTGTAACCCTAGACCAGGAATTCAATTACTTCCTCGCGTCTTTGCAGGTCTACTATCATCATCTGGTGGTGGGTTAGCTTTATGCCTATCATCTAAAAAGGTTAGTAAAATTTGAAATGTTCAAAACAAAATCGAACATGTGATACCTGACCGGGGGTATTCCTTTTCCTTAGAAGTAGTACTTCTTCAAATGGATGGCATTCCAGCTTGTTGGTAGTATTCTGACGTCCATAGCTTTTAGCTCGTAAGCGCCCTTCCCAGCTATGCCTCGGACTTTGTAGGGTCCTTCCCAATTTGGACTTAGCTTTCCTACACCTGCTTCTTTTGTTGACTGAAAGACTTTCTTAAGAACAAAGTCCCCAATCTTGAAGTATCTGAGGCGAGCTTTTCGGTTGTAATAACGCTCTATGATTTGTTTCTGAGTTGTCATCCGCATTAATGCGACTTCTCTTTTTTGTTCGAGTAAGTCCAGATTAATGCTCAATTCATTGTTGTTTTCATCCTCTGTGGTTGTTGTAAACCTTATGCTTGGTTCGCCAATCTCCACGGGTATTAAGGCTTCTGAGCCATAGACAAATGCGAACGGATTTTCTCTCGTGTTTATTTTTGAAGTTGTTCTATATGCCCATAGAACGCTGGTAACTCATCAGGCCAATTTCCTTTGGATTTTTCCATCAGCTTTTTTAGATTGTTGACGATGATTTTGTTCGTTGACTTAGGTTGGCCGTTAGCCACGGGGTGATATGGCGTTGAAGTAATCTGTTTGATTTGCCAGCTTTCGAAGAATTCCGTGATTTGCGAGCCTATGAATTGTGGGCCATTATCACTCACGGTCTCCTTCGGTATTCCAAAGCGGCATATTATGTTTCGCCATAAGAAGTTTTTAACTTCCTTTTATCGCACCTATTTGAAAGCTTCTGCCTCTACCCATTTTGTAAAATAGTCGGTTAGTACGAGTAAAAACTGTACTTGTCGCTTAGCTGTGGGAAGAGGTATCATTACGTCCATACCCCACTTCATGAAGGGCCATTGGGATATTACTGGATGCAATAGTTCTGCGGGTCGATGCATGTTATTGGCAAACCTTTGACATCTGTCGCATTTGGATACGAAGTTCTCAACTTCTTCTTCCATCTTAGGCCAATAGTACCCAGCTTTGATTAGGGTTTTTACCAAGGATCTCGCCCCTGCGCTATTTCCACAGTGTCCTTCGTGGACCTCTTTTATCACAAACTCCGTTTGGTTAGGTCCGAGGCATTTTGCTAGCGGACCTCCGAACATCTTGCGATATAATAAGTTGTGAATGAGGCAGTACCGGTCAGCTTTGCGGCGAAGTGCTTGAGCTGCTTTTTTATCTTCAGGTACGGTGTCATTCTGCAAAAAAATTAAGATTTCGTTTCTCCAATCCCAGGTTAAATTGTTGAAAGTTACCTCATCTCTGTCTTGGTCGATTGTTGAATGGAATAGATGAACGACAATTGCATTATCTTTGTTTTTTACTTCCGTGACTGCTGCGAGGTTAGCTAATGCATCTGCTTCTGCATTTTCCTCTCTAGGTATTTGTATTACCTTCCATGTTTTGAATTGTCTCACGCGTTCTCGTGCCTTTCCCAAATACTGTTGCATTCGAGTCTCTCGAGCGATGTAAGTCCCCTGCATTTGATTTACCACCAGCTGGGAGTCACTTTTTATTGTGATTTGCTCGATTGAGAGTTCTCGTGCCAGTTCTAGTCCTGCAATAACAACTTTGTACTCTGCCCCATTGTTAGTTATAGGATAATATTTGATAGCTTGTCGTGTCTTTTCACTTTGTGGGTGATATTAAAACTATGCCTAAATCGGCACCTTTTATATTGGAAGAACCATCGGTAAATAGGGTCCCTAGACCCGGATTAGCACCATTAAAGAGTCGTAACTCTTTTTCCCCTTCAGGGACAATGCTATTGTTTAACCAAAGAATTAGATCCTTTGACCAAAGTTATACTTAGGATAAACGCGGGTTACCGATAATCAAGAAAATGATATTGAATAAAGGAAAATAAATAGAAATCAATAATGATACGCAACAAAGTAAAGTGTATAGTATTATAAATTCTCAGATGCCCTTTACAAGTTATCTTCCCTTCCTTTATATAGGGGGTTTCTTAAAATAACGTTTGATTCTTGCAATGATCGCCCATTAATGACTAATTATTACATTAATGAGGCGTTACAAAGGGTAACTGTAACGGTTGCTTGTAGGTTACATAATGTATAGGTCATTAATTGAGGATCCTCGAATCTGCCCGTAGCTCTGTCCGGAATCACTCTAACCGTGTCTTTTCCCCGTCTTAATTAAGTTGAGTTTCCCGTGGCTGATGAACTCAAAGGTTTATTGAACCGTGCCTCTTTGTTTCGTACCTCTTTACAGAGTCATATCCAGCTGCCATGTGTTCCTTGGTCCACGTAGTTGGCTGAGTTGTAAAGAGTCATCTTACATGTAAGACTCATTTTTACCAATACAGATAGTCCCCCCACTTATCATTTATTTATCAATTAATATTTGGTAAGTGGTACGCATTTATGCTGGAATATTTTGCCGCCGCTTTACCTCGAAAACATTATATCCTTCTATGAACATAGGCGTCGTTTGTCACTTCCATTTAATGCTCATTCCACGTGTCCTTCTTAGATTGGTTCTGCGGTTACTCGACGTCTTTTAGGGCTTTTTGTGGCTGCGTCAGTCCCGAAGTGACACCTTCAATTATGCATTTTCATCATTATTTTTTCCCATGTTTGACGGTTGTTCTCAAGTATAAATACCCTTCTTCTTTTCTTTACTTTCACGAAACACTTTCTAACTTGTCTCTTTTACTTGTAAAGAATTTTTTTCTTGCCTTTGTAAACATGTATTCTTCAAATCAACCCAAAAGAGTAATAGATGTTGAGAATTTAACACCATCTTCTGCTCCGACTAAGAGTCGTAGGGGTGGTAGACTAAGGAGTCTAGAATCCACTCCTTCGAGAGGTTTTTCTTCTTCTCAGATGGTCTCCCCTCCTTCTGCTCTGTCTCTGGTTTCTCCTAGGGCTAGGGCTTCCCGTTCTTTGTCTAGAAGTAGAGATGAACACCTTCGTGAACCTAAAGTTGATGAAATTATCCCCGTTGAGTTTGTCTTTACTAGGGACTATCAATTTCTCGTAGATCAGTCTTCTTCCCTTGATAGTGTTGAGAGATATCCAACCCTTATTACTAAAGGTCAGATTTCCCTAGTTCGTATTTTTGGAGGTCTGATTTCCCTGTCTATATTCCGAATAGTAATCAAAGAATAACGTCTTACAAGATGGGATATTCTTTTGTTTATACGTACCCTTTTACTTTAGGGTTTAGACCTCCCATTGATCCAGTCATAATTGAATTCTGCCGTTTTTTCAATATTTTCTTAGGACAAGTTGGTCCGCTTATGTGGCGAGTTGTCGCGTGTCTTAGGAGTTTAGCTTCTTTAGCCTCGATTCCTTTTACTTTTAGCCATCTTATTCATCTCTACTCTCCTGCCCTATTTCGTCAAGGGTTTTTTACTATGGCTGCTCGGAGTAAAAGAGTGTTGGTAACCCCTGGAGATGATAAGGACAGAGGTTGGTACCTTCGGTATGTCGTTGTATCCACTGCTGGTTTAGTGGGTGAAAAAAATCTTCCCTTCCATAAGAAGTGGAATCGTGCACGTGAGTACATTTTAGCTCATATTTATTTATTTTTTCTGTTTCTGATTTAAGATGTTTTATTTAACACTGTATCTATTTCTTCTTCTTTCAGCAATCATGGGTACTGTTGAGAATGTCTCCGGTATCCGTGATTGGGTAGAAAAGTTGTTGTCTGTTGCTCCTTTGGGGGAAAGATCTTGGAAGTACTTCGTTGGGAAGTACGGTTGGCAAGTGAAGACCCACGGTAAGTAAAGCTTTTGTTTCTACTTTTTTCCTTACTCGAGCCTTTTTTCTTTTTGCTTAACCTTTTCCTTTTTGATAGGATTTTCTGCTCGTGGGGTGTCTGCTTCGTCTGTTTCGAAGATGTCTCTAGACCAAGCCTAAGAGATTATTGTTGGTTCGTCTTCCTCGAAGAGGAAGGTTGGTGAGTCCCGTTCTGTAAAGGGAGAAGAAGAAGAAGAGGGTGCTTTGGTGCACATGTCACGGAGAAGGCGGGTGGTTTCGGACGATGAGTCTACACCCATGACTTTGCCTTCCATGTTTGTAGTTAGACCCTCTACCTCTGAAGATTCTTCACCTTCTCCCGTTCATGATTCTGTAGATTATTTGTTCCATGAAGGTTTTGGCCTTGCCTATGATGAAGTTCCCTTGGCTGTTGTTTTTCCTGCTTCTTTAAGAGAAGTTGTTTCATCTAATTCTCATGTCTCTTCCGCTCCTTTGGCTATTACGGCTTCTGTTGTTTCTTTGCCCGTGGCTTCCTCAACTCTTCAATCCTTCGTGCCTACTGCTTTGCCCACGGTTTCTCCAGTTCCTCAACCCTCCGTGCATGTTGTTGTTTCATCTCTACCTGCTTCCGTGCCTTCCGTTAGGGAAGTAGGGTCTTTCAGTAGGGAGATGCGGCAGGTAATAATAGAAGTTCCAGCTGAGGGGAGTCTTTTCAAGAAAACGGGAGAGCCCGAAGTGTGGCTTAAGCCTTTGATAGGCCCCACGGAGAAGACCAAGCTAGCTAGCCATACTGCTCTTACATGGGCCAATGAGGTCATGCATACCTCTTTGAAGGTATGGTGCAGTTTATCCCATTCCATTTTCGTATATGAAATTTATCATTTATAGTTAATTTATCATATCTAATTGGTATGTTTCTTGTAGATCAATCTTATAGGTACGGAGCTCATGAAGAGGATCTCAAATTCAGATCAGGAGACAAAAGAGTTGCGGGCTGTTGTTGATAACTTGAAGGCACAATATGACAGTTTAAGGATTGATATGGATGCTCTAGAAGAGGAAAGGAGTACCTTAAAGCGGCAACTGAGAATTATGGCAGTAGAACTGGCAGTGGAGAAGGCTTCTTCAAATCAGGCTGATAAGAACAAGAGCATTCTGGAATCTTCATTTGCTGAACAACTGTCTCGAGCCTCTGAGGAGATTAGAAATTTGAAGGACTTGCTAGGTCAGAAGGAGGAGTATTCTGGCGAGCTCGTGCAATCACTCACCCGGACCCAAGAAGAACTTCGTAATGCTTTAGATAGAGTCCAAACTCTGGAGGAGTCGATTGTGCCTTTGAGGGCTACCCATGAAGCTGCTGAAGCGGAGAAGGATGGGCTAAAGGTTGAGATTCAAGTATGGGCAACAGATTACGAAGATCTCGAAGAGGTGGCTGCTGTCGATGTAAGCTGGGCATATATGAACTCTCGCCTTGACACATTGACGGAAATGAGTCAAGAGGGTTTCGTCTTTAGTGCTGAAATAGCTAAAACCAAGGAGGCCATGGAGAAGGCTCAACAAGGTCTTAACCTCTCTTCACCTGATGGTGAGACTCCTGCCGTTCATACCTCTTCGTCCCAAGTTGCTCCCGTTCCTTCTGCTGATGAAGAAATCAATCCTCCTCCTCAAGAAGATTAAAGTGTTGGTTCTTTTTTTAATTGGGTTGGTGGTTACCCCCATCTCCATCGGGGGTAAATTTGGATCTTACTAAAGTCCCCAACTGACAACTTAGGGGAACCTTAAATGTAAAAATTATATGCGGCTAAGTACTAGTTAGTACTTAGTTCTTACTTAGCCATTTTTTTTAATATATGCAAAGTGTGACTTTTCGTTTTGAGCTTCTGTTCCACTCTTAAGTCTTTTGCATGTTTTGATTTTTGAGGTTTTTAGTTTTACCTCTGAACTTTCGCATAAAGATGCTAAAATCACTCGAACCTTTTCATAGTAGGCACGGTTTTTGTACAAAATGTGAGCCTTGTTTGTAGTAGGCTTTATTTATGAAAGAGGGACCTTTCTTTTTTATCGACACTTAATGAAGAAGCCGTCTCAACTTCATAATGGTGTAATAATGCAATAGAGTGATAGGAATTTTTCACATGTTTAAGAATGCTTCTAAGGAAAGTTTTTCGTTTGAACTTTCCTGGCATTTAACATGTGTTTGATTTATCGTCTAAAACTCATGTTGTAACTGTTTTCATTTAACAAATTTGATATACACTTGTATTTCGTAACTGTTTTTCATAGGCAACAGTTTTTTCGAATTAATACAAGGAAACAACTGTTTTTCATTAGTAACAGTTTTTCTAATGATTGGGGCTTTTACCCCTAACTGTTTTTGCTAACAACAATTTTAATAAGTAAAAGGGAAATACTTTTTCATCCGTAACTGTTTTATTTGATGACAGTTTTTAACCAAATACAAGGATTTTGATCTTTCATCTGTAACTGTTTTCTTTGATAACAATTTTTTATATGAGTACAAAGATTTCGTAACTGTTTTAAATCACAACAGTTTTTGAATGAGTACAATGATGATGATATTTTACCCCTAACTGTTTTTGCTACAACAATTTTAAATAAGTAAAAAGATGTGCATTTCTTCCTCGTAGATAATGCTTTGCCTTTTAACCCGAACATGTTCGAAGGTTTTTTATTTAGGCTTTGAATTTTGAGTCTCCAGTTCCTTCAATTTTGCTCGTATCACTTGACTTGTTGGGTAGATGGATCTTTAGGCTCGAGCTTTGACTTTTTGATAGTCTTCTTTGCTTCGTCTTAGCCTTCCATACTGTATAGTCCCCCAAGTGTTTGAGCTTTGAAGAATGAAATCTCAAGCACTTGATTATTCCTTCCTTGTGGTCCTTTTCCTGAAAAGGAAAAACATGCGGGACTCGAAGGTATATAGTTTTTTAGATGATGACTGCTTAACCCTTTAAAACGTCCATCAGAAAGTGTAACCCTAGACCGGGAATTGTGTTATTTCCTCGCGTCTTTGCAGGTCTAATATCATCATCTGGTGATGGGTTAGCTTTATGCCTATCATCTAAAAAAGTTAGTAAAATTTTAAATGTTCAAAATAAAATCGAACATGCGATACCTGATCGGGGGTACTTCTTTTCCTTATAAGTAGTACTTCTTCAAGTGGATGGCGTTCCAGCTTGTTGGTAGAATTCTGTCGTCCATGGCTTCCAGTTCGTAGACGCCCTTACCAGCTATGCCTTAGATTTTGTAGGGTCTTTCCCAATTTGGACTTAGCTTTCCTACGCCTGCTTCTTTTGTTGATTGAAAGACTTTTTTGAGGACGAAGTCCCCAATATTGAAGTATCTGAGATGAGCTTTTCGGTTGTAGTAACGCTCTATGATTTTTTTGAGCTGACATTCATATTAATGCTGCTTCCCTTCGGGTTTCGAGCAGGTCCAGATTATTCCTTAACTTATCGTTGTTTGCCTCCTCCTTGGATGTTATAACCCTGCTTGGTTCGCCAATCTCCACGGGTATTAAGGCTTCTGAGCTATAGACAAGTGCGAATGGAGTTTCTCCCGTGGTTGTTTTTGATGTTGTTCTGTATGCCCATAATACCGCTGGTAATTTATCAGGCTAATTTCCTTTGGCTTTATCTAGTCGATTCTTTATATTGTTGATGATGATTTTATTTGTTGACTCAGCTTGACCATTAGCCACGGGATGGTATGGCGTTGAAGTGATCCGTTTGATTTGCCAGCTTTTAAAGAATTATGTGATTTGAGAGCCTATGAATTGTGGGACATTATCACACACGATCTCCTTTGGTATCCCAAAGCGGCATATCATGTTTCGCCATAAGAAGCTTTTAACTTCCTTTTCCCGCACTTGTTTGAACGTTTCTTCCTCTACCCATTTTGTGAAATAATCAGTAAGTACGAGTAAAAAACCGTACTTGTCCTTTAGTTGGGGGAAGATGTCCCACTATGCCCATCCCCCATTTCATGAAGGGTCGTGGAGATATGATTTGATGCAATAGTTCTGCTGGTCGATGCATATTATTGGCGAATCTTTGGCACCTGTCGCATTTGGATACGATGTTTTCAGCATCCTCTTCCATCTTAGGCCAATAATACCCGGCTTTGATTAGGGTTTTTACCAAGGATCTTGCTCATAAATGATTTCCACATTGTCCTTCATGGACTTCTCTCATCACGAACTCCATTTGATTAGGTTCGAGGCATTTAGCTAGGGGCCCTCCGAACATCTTGCGATACAATGAGTTGCGAATGAGACAGTACCGTGTAGCTTTGCGGCGAAGTGCTTGAGTTGTTTTCTTGTCTTCAGGTACGGTACCATTCTGCAAAAAATTAAGAATTTCGTTTCTCCAATCCCAGGTTAAATTGTTGAAAGTTACCTCATTTATGTCCTGGTTGATTGCTGAATGGAATGGATGGACGATAATTGCATTGTCTTTATTTGTTACTTCTGTAACTACTGCGAGGTTTGCTAATGCATCTGCCTTTGCATTTTCCTCTCTAGGTATTTGTATTACCTTCCATGTTTTGAATTGTCTTACGAGTTCTCGTGCCCTTTCCAGATATTGTTGCATCCGAGTCTCTCGAGTGATGTAAGTCCCCTGATTTGATTTACTACCAGTTGGGAATCGCTGTTGATTACGATTTGCTCAATTGAGAGTTATCGTGCTAGTTATAGGTTTGCAATGACAACTTCGTACTCTACTTCATTGTTAGTTATAGGATAACATTTGATAGCTTGTCGTGTCTTCTCACCCATGGGTGATATTAAGACTATGCCTAAGCCGACACCTTTTATATTGGAAGAGCCATTAGTAAATAGGGTCCAAAGACCCGGATTAGCACCGTTAAAGAGTTGTAACTCCTTTTCTACTTCAGGAATAATGTTATTACTAAAGTCAGCAACAAAATCAGCTAATATTTGTCACTTAATCGCAGTCCTAGGCTGATATATTATTTCATGTTCACTTAGTTCTATGGCCCACTTGGCTAATCTTCCTGACAATTCTTGCTTATGCAATATATTTCTTAAAGGATAAGAAGTCACGACAGTGATTGGATGACATTGAAAATAGGGTCGTAATTTTCTAGATGCCATTATTAAGACTAAAGATAACTTTTCTAGATGTGGATATATGGTTTCAGCATCTAGTAAAGTTTTACTGACGTAATAAATAGGTGATTGTTTACCTTTGTCTTCTCTTACCAGTATTGCACTTACAACAATTTTTGAGACAGCTAGGTAGATGTACAATCTTTCCCCTTCTTTTGGATTTGACAGAACCGGAGGTTTTGATAGATAATACTTCAAATTTTTGAGGGCTTGCTGACATTCTTCAGTCCATTCGAACTAATTTTGCTTTTTGAGAACTGAAAAGAATTTAAAACTTTTTTTGAAAGACCTGGAAATAAGTCTTCCCAAAGCCGCTATTCTTCCTGTCAGTCTTTGAACTTCTTTTTTGTTTGTTAGTATATTAGGTATTTCTTCTATAACTTTAATTTGAGCGGGATTTACCTCTATTCCTCTGTTTGATACAAGGAAACCCAAAAGTTTACCTGATTGTACTCCAAAAACGCATTTTTCTAGATTCAACTTCATGTTATACCTGCGTAAAATGTCAAAAGTAATAGAAAGGTGCTGGAAGTGGTCTTCCGCCCGTGTTGATTTTACCAACATATCATCAATGTAAACTTCCATCGTTTTCCCCTGATGCTCTTGGAACATTTTAGTCACTAGCCTTTGATAGGTTGCTCCAGCATTTTTTAAGCCAAAAGTCATGACTTTATAGCAGTAAGTCCCCTTGTTCGTAATAAAGGAGGTTTTTTCCTCGTCTGAGGGATCCATTTTAATCTGATTATAACCAGAATATGCATCTAGAAAGTTTAATAATTCATGACCTGCGGTAACATCAATTATTTGATCTATATGCGGTAATGGGAATGAATCTTTGGGGTATGCTTTATTTAAATCAGTATAATCTACACATACCCTTCATTTGCCATTCTTTTTAGGTACAACCACAGTGTTAGCTAACCAGTTAGGGTATGTTACCTCTCGTATCGAGCCAATTTTCAAGAGTTTTTGTACCTCTTCGTCAATTACTTGATTCTTGAATGGTCCTCGCTTTCTTTTTTTCTGCTTAACAGGTATGAATGATGGATCTTCACATTTCGGGTGGAATACCTGTCATATATGAATGGGACCACGCAAAGCAATATGTGTTAGCTTTTAAATAATCAATTAACGTACCTTTTCGATCGGGACTCAGCCTCGTGCCTACATACACCTTCTGTTCAGGTTTTTGTTCAAACAATAGAACAACTTCGAGCTCTTTCGTAGTTGTTTTGTTGTGTTCGTCTTCTTCCGGTTCATGAATAACGTCCGGTCTAGAATCCATATCTATATGGTCCGACGCATCTCCTGTGGTGACTGGATCCATCTTCTCGTGGGTATCTCCTCCCGTACCTGTTTGAACATTTACTTCTTTCGTACCTGTTTGGTTAGTAGTTTTTTCCGTACCTGTTTGGCTGGTGACATCTACTTGAAAGATTTCTATATCTTCTGGTTCTTCCGTCCCTTTTTTGTTATAAAGTGCCACGGAATTTATATTTCTGGAGGTCTGTTGTTCACCTCTAATTTGTCTGATTCCCCATTCTGAGGGGAATTTGATTACCTGATGTAAGGTGGATGGTACTGCTTTCATGTCATGGATCCAAGGCCTTCCCACAATCACATTATAAGCCATGTCAATATCAATGACTTGGAATTTGGTATTCTTAGTTACTCCTTCAGCGTAAGTGCTAAGTTCGATCTCTCCTTTGGTTATCACCGTAGAGTTATCAAACCCTGATATGGCTCAGGCCTTTGGGATCACCTGATTTCCCATGAGCATTTCTTCCACGACTCTTAACAATATGATATTGACTGAACTACTTGGATCAATCAACACTCTTTTAACGTTAGTGTCATGAATGAGTAGGGATATTACCAGGGCATCATTATGGGGAAGCATTAGTCCACCAAAATCTGCGTCGTCAAAGGTTGTTTCATCTTCGGCTGGATCTTCTCGAACCCGCTTTCCGTGGGTAATTGTGACCTTTGATGCTAATTGGCAAACTATCCCGTTTACTTCCTCTCCTCCATGTATCACATTGACGGTTCGCTTTGGAGAAGGAGGCTTTGGGGGCTCCTGCCTGTTCTACATATATGTCTGTTTAGCTTTATCACTAAACAATTCTGTTAAATAGCCATGTTTCAATAAATGTTCTATTTCACCTTGTAAAAATCTGCAATCCGCAGTCCTGTGCCCATGATCGTTATGGAACTCACACCAGAAATTTGGGTTTGATCGCATCTCTTTGGTCCATTTAACCTTATCTCCCATATTTCTTAATATTGAGACAAGTTCAGGAGTAGTTACATTAAAGTTATGATCCCCAATTCGGGTATTACCTCTAGGTCGTTCATCTCGATCCTTTCTGGATCTGGATGAGGATGAGCCCACCTCTCTTCCTGGTGGTCTATAGTCTGACCTAGTGTTTTCGAACCTGGGACGAATTTCACGTCCCGATGGTCCTAAGTAAGGATCGTACCTATTTTTACCTGATCTACTGTCTGATTCAGGACGTCTGGATCTGGAATGATCTTCATCTCTCGAACGAGCAATGATATCTTCTTCTAAGTTTAGTGATATACCTGTTATATACATTATTCCACGTTGTAGCTGGGAATTCTCTTAGACTTTCTTTAAGTCTTCTCGTGGCTTCTGAGCTTTTATCATTTAGGTTGCTTGCAAATGCCATGACTGCTCAATTATCAGGCACCCTGGGTAATTGCATTCTTTCTCGTCGGAACCTGTCTACAAATTCGCGGAGTAGTTCCGTATCTCCTTGATTTATTTTGAATATGTCTTCCATTCTTTTCTCAACTTTTTGTGCACCTGAGTGTGCTTTTATAAATGAATCTGCAAGCTCAGCAAAAGAGTCAATAGAATTTTTAGGGAGAAGAGAATACCAGGTTAGGTCTCCTTTGGTGAGTGTTTCTCCAATTTTGTTGACAAGGACTGATTCAATCTCCTGTTTTGTTAAGTCGTTGCCCTTTAGTCCAGTAGTGAAAGAGGTCACATGGTCGCGTGGATCAGTTGTTCCATCATACTTGGGAACGTCGGGCATTTTAAACTTGTTGGGTATAGGCAAGGGTGTTGGGCTTGGTTTCCAAGGTTGTTGAGAATATCTATCAACATCAATGCCTTTGATAATAGGTGGTACTCAAGGAATTTGCTCGATTCGATCGTTTTGTTCCTTCATCTGTTTCTGAATGGTTAGTAGTAAATTTTGTAATTCAGAGTTATTAGTCATACCTGGTCTCGCTTCGAGAGATTCATTAGAAGTGTCACCCCTTGTCGAGTTTATCAATCCAGACTGAGGATTTTCCCCGGTGACTGTATTGTTTGGAGGTGGTGTTAGTGATGCAGGTGTTGTTGTTGGTAATCCCCTTGCAAATTCTTGCAAAGCTTTTCCCACATACTCTGCAATCATTTGCTTTATTCGATCTTGTTCTACCGTTTGCTCATTATTATTGTAGTTGTTATCAGATCTTTCTGGGGATGGTTCCCTTGAACCACGGGGGGTTCCTTGAGGTGATGGAACTGGGTTCCATTCCTCTGCTGGTTGTTGTCGTTGGAGTTTGACATAGTTTATAGGATATCAATGGAAAAGTGAACAAAGATTATCAGATTCCCAGTAACGGAACCAATTTGTTTAACTAAAGAATTAGATCCTTTGACCAAAGCTATACTTAGGATAAACGGGGGTTACTGATAATCAAGGAAATGATATTGAATAAAGGAAAATAAATAGAAAGCAATACTGATACGCAACAAAGTAAAGTGTATAGTATTAGAAATTCTCAGATGCCCTTTACAAGTTATCTTCCCTTCCTTTATATAGAGGGTTTCTTAAAATAACATTTGATTCTTGCAATGATCGCCCATTAATGACTAATTATTACATTAATGAGGCGTTAGAAATGGTAACTGTAACTTTTGCATGTGGGTTACATAACGTATAGGTCATTAATTGAGGATCCTTGAATCTGCCCGTAGCTGTGTCTGGATTCACTCTGACCGTGTCTCTTCCCCGTCTTAATTAAGTTGAGTTTCCCGTGGCTGATGAACTCAAAGGTTTATTGAACCGTGCCTCTTTGTTTCGTACCTCTTTACAGAGTCATATCCAGCTATCATGTTTTCCTTGGTCCACGTAGCTGGCTGAGTTGTAAAGAGTCATCTTACGTGTAAGACTCTTTTTTACCAATACAACTATGGCTAAAGTCAGCGACAAAATCAGCTAAAATTTGAGACTTTATTGCAGTCCTAGGTTGATATATTATATCATGCTCGCTTAACTCTATGGCCCATTTGGCCAATCTTCCTGATAGTTATTGTTTATGCAATATATTCCTTAATGGATATGAAGTCACAACAGTGATTGGATGACATTGAAAATATGGTCGTAATTTTCTAGATGCCATTATTAAAGCTAAGGCTAACTTTTCTAGATGTGGATATCTGGTTTCAACATCTAGTAATGTTTTGCTTACATAATTGATGAGTGGTGATTTTACCACTCATTTTGGCCTCTTTTCATTAGATTTTGCATTGTTCAATGATAACTTGAGGTTGTTATTAGTGTGTAATTGCTCAATTTTCAGGGAAATGATGCTATGAAGTGGTTGATGTTGAATTGGAATGAAAGTTGAACAAAAAGTGGTGAAAAGTGCACAAATAGCTTCAGCGAGATCGCACCTGCGAAGGAAGGCACAACCACACACGTTCGCACTTGCGAAGCATTTCACGCACCTGCGGAACCGCAGGTGCGACCATTTATCTGCACCTGCGGAAATTTCTCAAGCCATCAAGAACCGCACCTGCGAGTGGATTTCTTTTGGTCGCACCTGCGGGACCGCAGGTGCGAAAGTCGGAGGTTAATTCCCAAATTATATTCCCTCATGTCAGTTTTTTTTAAGGAACATAAAATTCTTCACTCAATTCCTCACACCTTCATTTCCCATTCACTGTAATTTGCAATCCCAGGTATGTCTTCGACTACTCACTCCCTTTGCCCTCATTAATTTTTCTGTTTTTAAGTTATTTAGTATGTCCATGAACCGTATCTCCCATCTCCAATTTTGTCTTTATTATTTAGTTTCTTTACTGCTTTAGGATATGATTAAGGCAAGGGTTGGTTGAGAGTAGTTAGTGAGTGTTTGCTTCAGTGAAGAGACCATTGGTGAGGTTGTTTTGAGCGTTAAATTCGTGTGAGGAAAGAGTAAATGTCATACGCTCGCAAAGTGTTCGGGATATTGTATAAGTGAACATTGAGTGTCTCATACCTTGATTGTAGCTTTAATGAAGTTAGAACAAAGTTTGGTACACTAATCTGGAAGTCTTGAGTACAGAGTAGTGGCCAAAAACATAGCCTAAGTCAAAGTGACACGAAAAGAAAAAAATAATTGGGGCAGTTGAGTTGTGGACGAAAGACCGCAGGTGCGGCCCTTTTTCCGCAGGTGCGAGCTCGCACATGCGAATCCACAACCGTAGGTACGAACACTTATGCAGGCGCGACCAATTTTTCCGCAGGGGCGAGACCGCACTTGCGGTCAAAATTTCGCAGGTGCCGGAACTGCCCAGCCTTGCCCTAAACCAGTAGCTTTGCAACAGGGCCCTCCCGGGCCCGTTCGACTTGGTTCTTTGGACTATTTGCAGTGTTTTAAGATGCTTAACAATATTCCACTGCTTAACTAACTTCATTTTGAATTTTTATAGGCACTTTGATTAAAAAATGGACCTGAACCCACGCCAAAATGTCCCAATTAATTCTGAAATTGAAGAGGATGCTGGAGAAAAGTATGATGACTACCGGTTCATGTCGGCTGCCTGTCAACTCCGGTACTTTGAACACCTCCTCACCAAAAAAGTGATACTTGAGCGAGGAATTGTTGAGGATAAATTGAGCGAGAAGCTGCCTGATTTTTATGCTCGGCTGGTATCTTCCGGGTGGACATGCTTCATTACCACTCCGTGCAACGCCAATGAGACATGGCTTCGAGAGTTCTATGCAAATCTCAGGCGGGCAACCTTTCAAGATCTTTACCTCATCATCAGAGGAAAGCAAGTGAGATTCGGGGAGGAAGATATAAATGCAGTCCTCGGGATTCAAAACCACCCGATGTAGCCAGTAGTAGAGAAAGATAACTATGACAACGCAACATGGCTTGCATCCAGATTGTACTCTGAAAGTGTAAGACCAAAATGGGCTACAAAAAGGAAAGGCTTGAAATCAACTGACTTCACAGCCGAAGCCAAGATATGGTTATACATACTGAGCAACAGAGTATCCCCCAGTGGGAATGCCATAGATGTATCTTACACCAGGGCGCTGATTATTGCCTGCCTGATCGACGACATTCCAGTAAACATGGGCCACTACATTCTGAAGGATATGCGGAAATATGTGATTGACAATGGGCCGGGGTTTTTGTTTCCGTCCCTGATCACTGAGTTATGCCGGCGGGAACAGGTTGAGGAACGCCCCGATGATTAGTGGGTGCCCGCTGACAAACCTTTCCAGCCGTTGAGGGTCAAGGGAGAGGGTGGAGCAGTAAAAAATAAGAAAAGGAAGATGCCCACCACTACTGCTGAGATTGGATCCACTTCCCAGCCTAGTTCATCAGCGGGTCCTTTTGGGGAGGTGAACTCCCAGCTTGCCCTTATTCGGGACCTTGTGTCCAAGCTCCCCACCGGACCTTCCACTTCACAGCCACAACCTCCACCTGACTATTACTCCAGGGCCGAGATGAAGAAGTACTTTGGCACTCAGGATGCGATGGCTGCTCATCTGGACAAGATGGCTGCTTCTCTGAAGCAGATGGAGTCTTCCTACACTAGCCTTGCCAAGGCACATGTTGATTTGCAGGATTCGTTTAAAAAGGAGCAGGAGAAGAATAAGAAGAAAGGGAAACTCCTAGTCAAAGTGTGGAGAGGGGTAAAGGCAATCTTCAGGTGAGGCAGCCGAACAAGCCGTTGCCAATTGCAGATGATGAGGATAGCGAGGAGTACTCATTTATGTCTGATGCTGATGCTGCTGATGATGATGTAGATGACGAGAGCTCACAGCAGCATTGACCGGCCACTTCCCCTGCAACCTGCTAGTCTGATGCAGACCTCAGGGAGACCCTCAAACTTTGCTATTTGTTTTGATATTGTACAGTGGGGACACTGCAATGTTTCTAGTTAGGGGTGGCTTTGTACATTTTATCTATCTATGACGTAGTTTATGACATTTGTTTATGACATTGTTATGTGCCCTTGCCGGGCTTCTTTGTGATTTATGGATATTATGTGCCCTTGCCGGGCTTTGAGTGGAGTATATCTGATTTTTGCTGAACTCGGTGTGATTGGTTTATTTTCTTTAGTAGTTGGTTTTATTTTTAGCTTTTTAGTTCTATTTTGAGAAGTTATTTTATTTTTCGTAATAATACTTCTTTGGGTTTTCTTCGTGCTACGGTTCTTTCCCAAGGAGCACTTTTTGAAGTGAACCGGGTGACTTGTCCCTATGATAGATGTTGTGACAACTTTCTTAAGGGAATTAGTCTAGTGTTGCTAGGAAGAGACTTTTGGATTATTTGGTACTAAAGAAATTAGTCTCTTCTATGTGAAATGTGATCTAAGAATACCCCTCCGAAATTAGATTTTGAATGAAAACAAGTAAGTTGGATGGGGAAGGATAAGTTTTGTGATAAATTCTTGGCTCTTTTAGTGACTCTTTACACACTAGTTCGAAAATATTGCTCTAAACTCTTAAACTCTTAAAAAATATGAATGAAATTTATCCATCTTGATTAATTCATGTGCCATGTGTGTTAGTGTGTGTATAAATAATTCTTGTGCTTGCGTCCATCATCTAGAACTTGCCCGGTTGGTCTTTCAATGCTAATGATAATTATGTTTGGTTGGAGAAATGACCTTAGACATTCTTTGTGTTATTCGAAAACCCCGTTAGCCTTTTGAGCCACCATTGTATATATATTATCACTAGTTACCCCATTTGAGCCTTGAACCTTTTCTTTGGTCCTCAATACTAACCATTCCCTTTTGAAAAATAATTCCTCTTTTGAATCCGTTTCTCCTTGAATATTGAGAATGAGGCAAAAAGCCTAAGTTGGGGGTGTAGTGTCAAAGTGGAAATTAGTAAGGTTGTGCATTGAGTGCCAAATATATGCCTCAAAAGATTCTTTTGAAATTATTCAAGCTCCAAAAGAAAAGAAAAAAAAGAAAAAAAAAGAAATGCGTATATGTAAATAAATATGGGAGCTTTGAAGAAATGCAGCGAGGTGCTTAAAGCGGTTCCATGTTGGTAGCTAGAGGCAAACTAGGCTATGTGGTTTGAAGAAAAACAAAGTGCAACAAGAAAGGAAAATGTGAGTAGTGTTCAAGGAGGGTGTAGTCATTTTCCCAAATGTGTATCCTACCCTTACCTAAACCTACGATACAAGCTTAAAAAAGCCCTTATGGGATCTCCAACTGAATCTTTTTGAATATGCGATGAATTAAAATAAGGGCAAGCCTATGGTATGATTGGTTGTAACACTTGAAGCCTTTGTGAGTGTGAGTGTCTTTGTAAGTATGTCCCTTGTTGTTGTCATTGTAAATATTGTGAGTTGGTACTTTCTTTCTTTCTTGTGAGGGCACATGAATTCAGATTGAATGGTGAAATGGATATAATAATAAAAAATAAAAAAAATGAACGAGTTGAGCATTTGTAGTAGACTAGTGTTGTTGAGTCACTTCTTGAGGCTTTTCCTTGTCACTTCATTGTTTTTGAAACTCCCGTGCATTTTTTGAAATGGTTGTAAATGAGGGAGTTATTCGGTTAAGATGCATACTTGAGCCTAATTATTAGTACCAACCAAATCCATAAGTATAATGCTTAATTGGAAAATGTGAATTGTGAATACGAGCAACACACTTGTGTGTAAAATAGTAGAACCTCATTGAGTTATTAGTTTTGATTTGCTTGAGGACAAGCAAAAGCTCTAAGTTGGGGGTGTTGATAAGTGGTGATTTTACCACTCATTTTGGCCTCTTTTCATTAGATTTTGCATTGTTCAATGATAACTTGAGGTTGTTATTAGTGTGTAATTGCTCAATTTTCAGGGAAATGATGCTATGAAGTGGTTGATGTTGAATTGGAATTAAAGTTGAACAAAAAGTGGTGAAAAGTGCACAAATAGCTTCAGTGATTCTGCACCTGTGGAACTTTTGCCGCAGGTGCGAGATCGCACCTGCGAAGGAATCAACGCACCTGCGAAGGAAGGCACAGCCACACACTTCGCACCTACGAAGCATTTCACGCACCTGCGGAACCGCAGGTGCGACCATTTATCCGCACCTGCGAAAATTTCTCAAGCCATCCAGAACCGCACCTGCAAGTGGATTTCCGTTCATGCGGAACCGCACCTGCGAGAATTCTTCCGCAGGTGCGATCATCGGGCATCAGGTCTGGACAGAATTGTAAAATCACAATTTCTCATCCCCACTCTCATATACTCGACCTAGTAGACATTTTTGGATATCTTGGCATATCTTTTGGGATATCTTTGGCTTTGTAAATATAATTTTGAGAGAGAAGAACAAGTCTTGAAGCTAGGGCTTTGTACACACACTTGGGTCTTGAAGATTTCACCATTGTGGTTAAGGATTTCTTACCCATTTATGTTTATTTCTTCATTTCCTTGCTTTGTATTGATCATCTAAGTGTGTAGTATTATTTCCAACACTTGAATCTTGTTTATGGGAATATTGATATTTAAAGTGTGGATTAAATACCTTGTTGTGCTTGTGTATTGAATGATTTTACTATATTTATGAAGTGAGTATTTGTTATTTTAATTATTCTTGTTCTTTAATGTTTCCAAAGGGATTAGCTAACCCTAGGACTCGCCCATTAACTCCGAATTAGTTTTGGAAAAGATTATTTGGGGTTGGGAAAGATTAATTAACAAGAACTTGAGGCTTTAACCCTCATTTTATAGATTCTACCTAGGGATAGGATCGAACTACTTGTAGCCAAACCAGGAAGTGCTTAATCTCTTAATTGGGTTAGGAATAATTCAATTAGGATGTCTTGTTAGTCTTTGGGAAAAGCTAATTAAGAATTATTATCCATGGCTAATTAACATTAACTCACTCATATTTGTAAAATCGTGAAATACATCGGATCGTTACTTGAGTGTAATACTTGATGCCTTCATTCTTGTCGCCATTGATCATTTTACTTGCTTTCTAGGATTAGTTTATAGTTTCGCATTTAGTTATAAACACTTTGCAAAATCCAAAATCTTATTTGTTTGGTATTGCGCGATAAGTGACAACTCTCTAGCATTCCTAATCGTCCTCATATTGTTCTCTGTGGGATTCGACCCCAACCTTGTTGGGTTACTATATTTGACAACGATCGCTTAATCTATTTTAAGGTGTAAATTGAGCGTATCAATAATAAATAGGGGATTGTTTACCTTTATCTTCCCTTACCAATACTGCACTTATAGCAATTTCTGCGACAACAAGATAAACGTACAACCTCTTCCCTTCCTTTGGCTTTGATAGCAGCGGAGGTTTTGATAGATAAGCTTTCAGATCTTTGAGATTCTGTTGACATTCTTCAGTCCATTCGAATTGATCTTGCTTTTTGAGGAATGAAAAGAATTTAAAACTTTTCTCGTAAGATCTGGAAATAAATCTTCCCAAAGCTGCAATTCTTCCCGTTAGTCTTTGAACTTCTTTTTTATTTGTTAGTATATCAGGTATTTCCTCTATCGCTTTAATTTTAGCAGGATTTACCTCTATTCCTCTGTTTGATACAAGGAAACCCAAAAATTTACCGGACTCTACGCCAAAAGCGCATTTTTCTGGATTCAGCTTCATATTATACCTGCGTAAAATTTCAAAGGTAATAGAGAGGTGCTGGAAATGGTCTTCCGCCCGTGTTGATTTTACCAACTTGTCATCGATGTAAACTTCCATCGTTTTCCCCAGATGTTCCTGGAACATCTTGGTCACTAGCCTTTGATAGGTGGCTCCAGCGTTTTTAAGCCAAAAGGCATGACTTTATAACAATAAGTCCTCATGTTCGTAATAAAAGAGGTTTTTTACTTATCTGAGGGATCCATTTTAATCTGATTATAACCAGAATACGCATCTAGAAATCTTAACAATTCATGTCCTGCGGTGGCATCAATCATTTGATCTATATGTGGTAATGGCAATGAATCTTTGGGGCATGATTTATTTAAGTCAGTATAATCTACGCATACTCTCCATTTTCCATTATTTTTAGGTACTACCACAGTGTTAGCTAACCAGCTAGGGTACGTTACCTCTCGTATTGAACCATTTTTCAAGAGTTTCTGTACTTCTTCGTCAATTACTTGGTTCTTGAATAGTCCTTGCTTTCTTTTCTTCTGCTTAACAGGTACGAAGGATGGATCTTCATTTAGTTTATGAGTCATCACTTCTGGTGGGATACCTATCATATCTGAGTGGGACCACACAAAATAATCTGCGTTAGCTTTTAAATAATCAATTAACTTACCTCTTCGATTGGGGCTCAGCCTCGTGCCTATATGCACTTTTTGTTCAGGTTTTTGTTCAAACAATGGAACAGCTTCGAGCTCTTCCGTAGTTGTTTTGATGTGCTCGTCTTCCTCCGGTTCTTGGATGACGTCCGGTCTGGAGTCTACGTCCGTATGATTTAATGCATCTTCCGTGGTGACTTGATTCACCTTCTCGTGGGTATCTCCTTCCGTATCTGTTTGAACACTTACTTCTTTCCTACCTATTCGGTCAGTAACTCTTTCCGTACGTTCTTGGATGACGTCCGGTCTGGAGTCTACGTCCGTATGATTTAATGCATCTTCCGTGGTGACTTGATTCACCTTCTCGTGGGTATCTCCTTCCGTATCTGTTTGAACACTTACTTCTTTCCTACCTATTCGGTCAGTAACTCTTTCCGTACCTTCTTGGATGACGTCCGGTCTGGAGTCTACGTCCGTATGATTTAATGCATCTTCCGTGGTGACTTGATTCACCTTCTCGTGGGCATCTCCTTCCGTATCTGTTTGAACACTTACTTCTTTCGTACCTATTCAGCCAATAACTCTTTCCGTACCTGTTTGGACGGTAACATCTGTTTGGGAGATTTCCCTATCCTCCTGTCTCTACGTTTTTGTTATAATGCACCACAAAATTTATATTTCTAGAGGTTTGTTGATCACCTCTAATCTGTCTGACTCCCCATTCTGAAGGGAATTTAATTACCTGATGTAAGGTGGAAAGTACTGCTTTCATGTCGTGGATCCAGGGCCTTCCCATGATTACGTTATAAGGCATGTCAGTATCAACGACTTGGAATTTGGTGTTTTTAATTATTCCCCCGGCATAAGTGCTAAGTTTGATTTCTCCTTTGGTTATCACTGTAGAGTTGTCAAACCCTGATATGGCTCGTGCCTTTGGGATCACCTGATTTCCCAGGAGCATTTCTTCCACGACTCTTAGCAAGATGATGTTAACTGAACTACCTAGATCAATCAACACTCTTTTAACGTTAGTGTCATGAATGAGTAAAGATATTACCAGAGCATCGTTGTGCGGGAGCATTAATCCGCTGAAATCTACATGCAAAAGTTATATCATCTGCGTCTGGATTTTCTCGAACCTGCTTTCCGTGTGTAATTTTTATTTTCGAGGCTACTTTGCAAACTATTCCGTTTACTTCCTCTCCTCCATGTATCACGTTGACGGTTCTCTTGGATATGGAGGCTTCGGGGGTTCCTGCATGTTCTTCATGTATGCCTGCTTTCCTTTATCACTAAACAATTCCGTTAAATAGCCTTGTTTTAATAATTGTTCTATTTCACCTTGTAAACATATGCAATCTGCAGTTTTGTGTCCATGATCATTATGGAATTCGCACCAGAAATCTGGATTCCTTTTATTTGGGTTTGACCTCATTTATTTAGGACATCGAACCTTATCTCCCATGTTTCTTAATATTAAAACTAGTTCATGTGTACTTACATTGAACGAGCAATGATATCTTCCTCTATTCAAAGTTTAGTATTGTACCTGTTATAAACATCATTCCACATTGTAGTTGGGAACTCTCTCAAGCTTTCCTTGATTCTTCTCGTGGCTTCTGAGATTTTGTCATTTAGATTGCTCGCAAATGCCATGGCTGCCCAGTTATCGGGCACCCTTGGTAGTTGCATTCTTTCTCGTTGGAATTTGTCTACAAATTCACGGAGTAGTTTCGTGTCTCCTTGTTTTATTTTAAAGATGTCTTCCATTATTTTCTTGACCTTTTGTGCACCGGAGTGTGCTTTTATGAAAGCTGCAAGTTCAGCAAATGAATCTATAGAGTTTTCAGGGAGAAGAGATACCGGGTTAAAGCTCCTTTGGTAAGTGTTTCTCCAAATTTTTTGACCAGGACCGACTCAATTTCTTGTTTTGTCAGATCGTTGCCTTTTACTCCAGTCGTAAAAGCAGACACATGGTTACGTGGGTCAGTTGTTCCGTCATACTTAGGGACATCAGGCATTCTGAACTTCTTGGGTATAGGCAAAGGTGTTGCACTTGGTTTCCAAGGTTGTTGAGAATATCTATCAACATCAATGCCTTTGATAACATGTGGTATTCCAGGAATTTGCTCGATTCGATCGTTTTGTTCCTTCACTTGTTTCTGCAGGGTTAGTAGTAAATTTTGTAATTCAGGGTTATTAGTCATACCTGGTCTCGTTTCGAGAGATTCGTTAGAGTGTCATCCCTTGTTGAGTTTACCACCCCGGACTGAGGATTTTCCACGGTGATTGTGTTATGAGGAGGTGGTGCAGGTGATGTCGCTGGTAATCCCCTTTCAAATTCTTGCAAAGCTTGGCTCACATACTCTGCAATCATTTGCTTTACCTGATCTTGTTCTACTGTTTGATCATTATCGTTGTTGTTATTGTTGTTATTGTTGGATCTCTCTTGGGATGGTTCCCTTGAACCTCTTGGGGATGGAAGAGGTGATGGAGTCCCATTTCTCTGTTGGTTATTGTCGTTGGGGTTCGACATAGTTCAAAGGATATCGCTTTGAGAAGCAAACAAAGATTATCAAATTCCCGGTAACGGGACCAATTTGTTTAACCAAAGAATTAGATTCCTTGACTAAAGCTTATTTTTAGGAATGAACACGAGTTTTTGATAATCAGGGAAATAATGATAAATAAAAAGGAGTAAGTAATAGACAACAATATGATGCACAGAAAAAATATGAGTATGGTATTCATAGTCCAGATGCCCCTTACAAGTTAACTTCTATTCCTTTATATAGGGAATTCTTCAGTATAACGTCTACCTCTTGCAATGATAACACATTAATGACTAATTATTACATTAATGTAACGTTACAGTGAATAATCGTAACTGTTGCGTGAAGGTTGTGTAACGTGCAGATCATTAATTGAAGACCTTTGAATCTGCCTGTAGCTCTGTCCGGATTCATTCTGACCGTGTCTCTTCTTTGACTTAATCACGTTGAGTATTCCGTAGCTTATCACTTCGTAGGTATATAGTGCAATGCCTCTTTGCCTCGCACCTCCTTATAGAATCATGTCCAGCTGTCATATTTTCCTTGTTCCACGTGACTAGCTGAATCATCAAGAATTATCATACGACGTGTGAAGCTCTTTTTTTTTTTACCAATACAATAACAGTGGTATCAGAGCACCGATTCTATAGCCTATATTACAATGGAGATCGATAGTTTTCTCTCACCATATGGCTATTATAATGAACCACGAGCTACAACAGAGCTTCGAGCTGCAGACCTATGTCAATATTACAGTGGGAATGCAACATATCGAACTAACAATTCTTATGGTTATGGTAATAGCGGATATGGAGCTTACCATATTGGGTATCATCTGCAATTGAATCAAAGATACCCTTTATACTCCTCTAATTTTAGTCCACAACATCCTCGGTAAGCCACGAGTCTCCAAACTACCCCCTATCTCTGTCAGCCGCAGGAGTTTGCTAGGGCACCCTCGAATTATTTGTCTACTAGGGTGGTTACAAACAGAGGTTTGGCTCTGGATGTTCTCTCTGACAACAAACATGGCCTCATTATCCATCACAAGAATGGTTGAAATCAACAACCATCCTGAACATTTCCAACCGTCTTTGCCGACAGCCGCAACCATAAGTAATAGAGAATCCACCTTCCATCCATGCATTTGATTTGCAAAGATTTAGAACTGATTCTCTTCTTTCTTATGAGGTTTGTGCCCCTGAAACTTTTACTTTAGAGGTTGTAGCCGAAAGCAACAAGGATATTAGCAGTATAAACTTAGGTTTTGGGGTTGAATTAAAGGAGAATGGAGCCGATAAGTAAGAGAATGAATTGTTTGTGTGTCCCTCACCCCTTGATGTGTATGCGCACAAGATGCTTGATTAAATGCCAGTTAATGAAATAGGGGAGACTTTTAACGAATCAGTTTCTCCTAAAATGAAAGAGATTAAAGAAATGGTGCATAAGCTTGCATTTCAAATGACTAACCTAAGCTCGAGGCAAAATAGACAAGCGCAACGATTTTCTTCTCAACTGAGTGAAATTAAAGATTCATGGAAAACTAAAAGGAATTTGGATGACCACACCTATCTTGTCGTGGAGGAGGTCAAGAATAGGGAGATTGAACAAAAAAAATGTCCCTTGACCAGTGAGAATCTTGACACACTAGTTGCTATGGTGAACAACAACGATAGCAGTCACATAATTCATGCTCCTACTGATGCTGAGACTACTACAAGTGGAGTATTTGATGTTGAATTTGCTAAAGATACAGAGGATCATAAACTTGTTGTGGCACGTCGAGTTTCAACAATAGAGGAAGATATTTTAACTATTGGAAATGGGGCTGAGGAAATAGATGCAAGAAAGCATAAAGAAATGGAACCTATTGTGACGTAAATTTATTCACATAACATTCTTATGTGCAATGATGAATTAATGGTTGTTGAGGAAGAGATTGTTAAATTGGAAACTGATATGGGGACTAATTTTGCAGATGTATGTGAAGAGCCAACAGAAACTAAGAATGATGTGGATGGCAACACCTACTTCAATGTTCAGGAGATCGAGAAGTACGTTGAAGAGTGTAACATCCACTTGATCGATGAGAGGTCTGGGGAAATCAATATTGTGCTGAGTGACAATGTTAGCAGTCACATTATTCATACTCCTACAACTATATTTATTTCTCTAGGTGCTGAAAAGAATCACCATGCCATGTGGGACCCTATCACTACCTCAAAGATGTATATGTCTGAGAACACCCTAACAGGTGAAATGGAGTTAAAGAGCATTGATAAGAAGATTGACAAGTTAGTTGGAGAAGGTGTTGAGTTTTCAGATGCAACCCCTGTTCCAGATTGTAGCCATCTACTAGAACATGTTATTGCTGATCCTAGAAGCTACAGAACTGGGCATAATCCAGAGCTTATTAGGGATTCTCAATGTTCTCTTATGGTTAATAGTGCAATGTGCAAAACATGAGCAACCTCCAAGTCTGTTGAGGTACACTTTTTTGATGAGTTCATAGGGAAACATTGGTTCGTTCTACTTTGCACCATGACAACTTTTGCACTTAATAAGATGTTGAGAAAAGAAATTCATATATGCAATGAAGAGCATCATGTTGCCTACATATTGAGGTATGAGTTAATAACGAATGCTTTCACTTCTCGTGTAAGGAAAAAATGGGATAGAAGTGGTGATGATCATGACAATGGTTGTGTTAGTATGGTGAACAAGGGCCATGGCAAATGTGGTGTTATTTATAGAGACAACTTAAAGAATGATGATTGTAAAGTTGACTTGGTTGATTCGCCTGATCATCCTCAAAGGTGGAGACCTCCAGATTCAATTTGGAAGTCAATGGAAAATGTTGTTTCTATAAGTGTTGACATTTCTATTCTCAAGAGCAAGTGTTTTAAACTGAGCTTTGTGTCACATGTCAAACTTGGCATTGGGAATGTCGTGCCTGTTATAAAGGACTTGGATAAATGGAACTTTGCTAGGAACACTCAACATCTGTATTCATATGTTGATCATCAAGTTTTGTCGGGTGATCTAAAGGCAGTCTACCTTCCTTGTGGAATTTTCGAAAAGAGATATAAAGAGATGGATGGTGCAATTCTCTCCGGTGTGATCGTATGATTTGAGATCATAGAAGCTGCTGTTATTTTAAGAGGAGTTCAGAAATTTGAACTTAGTGAAACTATTCGGAAGAAAGAAGATTCAATTCCACAAGTCATGTTGCTACTTCAAGTAGTAGATGAAAGATATACCAACTCCTCTTCATTAGATAAGGAACTGAAAGATAAGCTGCTCGAACTTCTTGGAGTGCAAGCCCATAAGCTTGGGTTCAGTGAATTTGAAATACATGTTGGCTTAGATAAAACTAATGCAATTGGAAATAGAGCTTCAAGATATAAAGTTTTTCCAAGCACTGGAAAGGTAGTAGCAGGTGTGGTTATTTCTTCATTTTTAAATATCACCCTTGAGGACGAGGGTGGCTTGATGGGGAAGAGGATTGCTTTAGAAAATCAGCCAATGCAATGGACGACACCCTTATGTCTCCCTATTGTGTTGTTTTACTTTAAAAATCAGTGGCATGTTATAAGAACTTATCTTCAAATTTTGGCTTTGCCGCGCGAGGGTGATTTAGTTAAGGACAAGAAACAGAGAATTTTTTTTCCTCCAAATTTTGTGTACTCCCTAGATGGTTCTCATACAATCATGACTGTTGTTTCTTGTAGGGACGTTGGACTACGATTTGCAAGGGTACATGATCCCTTTTGGATTTATGTCTGGGATGTCAACCAGACAAACATGGTACTCAGGGAAAAGTTTGTGCAATTTGTTCTTAATGTTTCTCACATGGAATATGAGGGTAAGTCGCAACGTAGTACTGTTGTATATGAGGCATTGAACGAAGTTGTTAGATGTTTGACAAATGAAACAACTTTCATGGTCTTGAAAATTGATCCTAGTAACCGTAGGGAATCCGAAAGTTTCTCTCTTCTTGTTGCAATTATAAACAAGTACAAAGGTTCTATGAAAGGGGGTGTGCCTCCTTGGTTTGAAGTTGCATTCCAGTGTACTCTGGAGATAATCATGGCAGATTTTGAAGATTATCTTAAGCATTGGCTTAAGTTCTTTTTCCAGGCACCTACTCGACATTCTTCTTCTTCTTCAATACAATGGAAACCATTCAAGCTTGTTATAGATTCTATTCCATGGACTTTTAGGCACATTCAGAAGAACATTGCTCGTACCAGACTAAATCTTTTGTTGGAGTTGTCGAAATTTCAGCAATTACTCTTTCCAACCATGTCTCATTGGTTGACTGAATTGATATTGGTTGCTCCAGAACAGATGCTTCAAGACGTCAGAAGCATTGAAGAAATAACTCAATGCGTCATAATCATTGGTGTTGAAAATTTGATTGCTACTAGAAAGATTCCTAAGAGATGCCTCGATCCAAAGACAAGAACTTCCAGAATTGAAGTAGCTTCACATTTTCCATTTGATCCCGGATGGATTGAAGTCCTCACCCTTGAGGACGAGGGTGTTGTTCAGGGGGAAGTACTGATACGATTTAGAAATAGAGTAGTTGTGGGAAGTAGTACTCTAGGTTTTCAGAAGTGTACATAGGATTTGAGCTTGTTATTTACCTATCAGTTACTACATTTTATATTTGAGTCCTATAAGTAATTATTTTATTTAACTTTGACCCCTAGGTTTTACCTCCTCTATATGTACCGAGTTTTCCATTTTCAGAGGCTATTAATGAAAACCCTTTTTCTTATTTGCATTGTTTTCTTCTCTTCTTAGCTCTAGCTTGGCCATTGTTAGATTATTCTTCCTCCGAAATTCCATATTCGTAACACATACCTTATTATTTGGAGCTTCGTCGGAAAAGGGAAAATGGCACCATATAGCCGCTATATATATATATATATATATATAGCTCAAAGTAACAATGTAAAATAAGAAGACAAGTAGAATAAGAGAAGAAGAGATAACTTTCTTATTTCATCAAGTGTATACCATATCATATTTCATGCCTCTATTTATACTATTACATTGAAGGTTACAAAAGGATTGTCTTAAACATGACATTAACCTTTGAGATCATGGGAAAGATCATGGGGAGAGGTTAAGGAGGTGTGGGAGTTACAAAGTGATAAGTAGTGGGAGGTTATTTACATCATGAGTGAAAGTAGTGGACATCCACAATTACTATAGGTTTTACAACACTCTCCCTTGGATGCCCAAAAATAGATAATATTCCTCGTTAAAACCTTACTAAGAAAAACCACGTGGGTACAAATCTTAGTGAAGGAAAAAGAGTACACATATCTTTAATATACTTTATTTGATGCCTCATTAAAATACTTACCAGGAAAACCCAGTAGGACAAAACATAGGCTAAGGGAAAAAGAGTACAACACATATCTTACTCCCCCTCATGAAAATATCACTTTATGTCTCGAAAATGTCGCATTCCAATCTTCTGTCTCAATTTCTCAAATGTTGACGTTGGTAATGCCTTAGTGAACATATCATCCAAATTTTCACATGAACGAACCTGTTGAACATTAATTTCACCATTTTGTTGAAGATCATGCGTGAAAAAGAACTTTGGTGAAATGTGCTTTGTTCTGTCTCCTTTGATGTATCCTCCTTTCTGTTGAGCGATGCAAGCAACATTGTCTTCATATGGTATAGTTGGATTATCTTTTTTCACAAGAAAACCACACATTTCCTGAATATGTTGAGTCATTGATCTCAACCAAACACATTCACGACTAGCTTCATGAATGGCTATTATCTCAATATGATTAGAAGATGTGGTGGCTATTGTTTGTTTCATTGAACACCATGATATAGTTGTACCTCCATATGTAAACAAATAGCCTGTTTGAGATCGGGCTTTATGTGGATTAGACAAATAACCTGCATCGGCATATCTAATCATTTCTGACTTGAATTCATTAGAATAGAACAATCCCATATCTAGAGTTCCCCAAAAATATCTAAATATATGCTTAACACAATTCCAATGTCTTCTTGTTGGTGAGGAACTGAATCTTGCTAATAAGCTTACAGGAAAAGCAATACCCGGCCGGGTATTATTAGCAAGATACATCAGTGCTCCAATTGCACTAAGATATGGAGTTTCATCACCAACGAGCTCTTCGTCATTTTCTTGAGGCCAAAATGGATCTTTATTTATGTCAAGCGATATCACAACCATTGGGGTACTCAATGGATGTGCATTATCCATGTAAAATCGCTTTATGTTGATTGATGGTCAAAACTTCCATTTGTTACATGCTCAATCTTTAGGCCAAGACAAAATTTTGTCTTACCAAGATCTTTCATTTCAAATTCTTTCTTCAAACACACTACAACCTTTGGAAATTCTTTAGAAGTTCCAATGATATTCAAGTCATCAACATACACAACTATGATGACAAATTCAGATCCAAACCTCTTAATAAAGACACAAGGGCAAATAGGGTCATTTTTGTAACCTTCATTTAGCAAATACTCGATAAGACAATTGTACACATTCTCCCTGATTTCTTTGATCCATATAAGGATTTATGAAGCTTTATTGAGCAAGTTTCCCTTGAACTTTTATGTGCTTCAGGAACTTTAAATCCTTCAGGGATTTTCATAAAAAATTCATTGTCCAGGGAGCCATATAAGTAGGATGTGACAACATCCATCAACAACATATCAAGCTTTTCATGGACTGCAAGATTTTTTAGATACCTGAAGGTAATTGCATCTACCACGGAAGAATATGTCTCCATATAATCAATTCCAGGCCTTTGCGAAAACCCTTGTGCAACAAGTCATGCTTTATATCTTACGACTTCACCTTTCTCATTTCGTTTTCGCACAAAAACCCATTTGTACCCAACTGGCTTGACACCTTCAGGTGTTCGGACTATGATATTTTAGACGTCAATACCACACAAGAATATAGGTTAAATGTGTGGTACCCAATTTTTCGAGTACTGTCTCACAAGAAGAACCTGGTTCTTCTTTGAGTTCCAACTTCTACTGGTGCGGAATAATAAAAACAATAAAGTAAAAACACAGAGATTTTTACGTGGAAAACACCTGGCTCAAAAGGTAAAAAAACCACAACCAACTCCTCAGTAGGATTTGCTCAAACTCTTCACTAAAAACTCTGAGCCAAACGGACTTACAAAATAAACTCTTTTGTAATCCTAGGACTAACTCTAATCCCTTCGTATCAACTAGCCTCTAGCTAATTTCTACAAGCTTCAAGTTAACTCTAACTTGAACAATGCGTACCTATTACAGTTGCTTCTAAGAAAGCTGAAAAGATACAATGTTAAAACTCCTACTACAATCAACTAGACTCAATACACAAACGATGGAACTGATTCTTCTAGTTGATCTGTAGCCTTTGTATCGCACAATAATTCTGCTTGAAAATAATTGGGAATTTTGCTTTCAGATCTTGATTCACTTCTGTACTTGTGCGTCCAGATTTCAGCAAGAAACTTCAAGTATTTATAGAGTCAGTAGTTGAGTTTGTCGTTCAATTCTAGTACAACTCTAACTGGGTGAAAGAGTTCGAATTAAACTAAACTTCCTTCCTTTGTTACTATCCTTGCTGAATTCAACTTCTATCCTCTTTATCAATTTGCAACCTTTTCGCATTAGGAGACAATATCTTGGTTCATTGATATTTCACAATCACATTTATCTCCTATGCATATACGGTTTATGTGCCAGCCATTTAGTTCAAGTATGTGTGCTCTGATGGACCCGGTTCAACTGGTCAGACATTTGTCAATCTTCAAAACTATGCAGTGACTTGGGTCAACAAATTCCCCCTTTTTGATGATGACAAACTATGTGCTTAATCATGTATACACTTCAAACACTTTCTACGATTTTAAGCATTAATCATAGAGAAACCAGGTTCATTAGGTTATAAATATCAGTTCCCATGAATTCCACCAAATCAGCCCTTGCCAGCCTGCCTTCCATGCGAAGGACCATGTCCTTCCAACCCTGCACGTCCAGAGTGTCCTGTAGGTATCTCATTCCAGGATTCTTCTAGATATTTGAACAACTTGACCTTCAAGATTGTACGCTTTCCAATCATTATGATTATGTCAGTATCCACATCATCTTCCTTCTCCTCTTCTCCACTCCAGTCTGCATCATCATCTTTCTCCACAACCTTCACTTTCTTTGCCTTGGACCTGGTCCTTTTGGCAGTGCTTGGAGTTGCGGCGGACACAACAACTGACTTCTTTGAATAATCCTTAGCCTTTTTGGGTTTTGGTGTCCCAACCACAACTGGAGCAAGCTGCTCCTCTTGTTGGACCAGGTCCAACGTCTCCTCTTCAATAACAATAGCCTCAACAGGCTCTCCAATCTTAGCTTTACCCTTTGCCGCCTTCTTTTTCTTGCTCTCTTGCAGATCATTCTCCAACTTTTCTTCTTCTTCTCTCACAGTATTACGAGTAGCATGCACCTTAGGGACAGAAGCATCAGCAAAAACAGTAGCTTTCCTCTTCTTTGGAGGAACTGTGGTAGATGCTTTCTTGGACTTCCGAGTCCTCCTTTTCTTGGGGTTATAGGACTCCCCCAGTTTCTTTAGCCTTTCATCCAATGTATCGTCCCCATATGAAACAAGTTCAACTGCTCCTTTCTGCAAGCTTTCTAAAGCTGCCGCTACTTCCTCAACTACGCTTCCCCCTAAATCTGTGACATCTTCTCCAACCTTCTCAAGAATGGGACCACAGATAGCCAATGTAGTACCATCCTCCCCAGATCCCCTTGCAACTCCTTCACCCTCTCTATCAAGAACTCTTACTTTCATCTGCCTATTCGGCACTTCAATATCAATAACAGACCCCACCAAGACGAACCGATTTTCAGTAGTAGCAATTGCATAATTGATTCCAGGATTACCTTTATCAGAACTTGTTGAACCAGGTGTTTCATCCTCGTTGGCTGATTTAAAAGATTCACTTGATGATTCAGCGTTGGGATCCTTATCAACCTGTAGAATTTCTTCCAAGAATCTTGCTCTAGAACTAGAAACAACTGTCTTTCTGGCAAGAATTTTCACACGGCGACTCCTGGGGGCTGGAGTAGGGTTAGGTGTGGGTTCAATAACTGGAGAAGGTTCAGGGGTTGAGGTTATCTCTGGAGATTGAGATCTATACACAGATGGAGAGTTAGAGTCAGATTCATAATTTCCTCCATCGTAATCATGATTTGGGGATGAAGTGGAAGAAGAAGCGTGTTAGAAAAGAGAAGAGGTTGATCAGTTTTGGTTTGTGTAGAGTGAGTTGAACTTGGTTCGACGTTACTTTATGAAGAGAAGAGTAATGATGATCCTTTTATAATATGTGGATAGGGATATTACAACGGCAGAGTATTAACTCAAGTGGGAGTCTAATCGGTATATGACTGACATTGATTAGACAGTTATTTCCCCCCTAAAACTAGGTTAATTAAGTGAGATGGGACTTCTTGAAACTGGTTCAATTTTGGGTAAGTACGAAGTATTTGAAGTTGAACCATAAGTAGATAGAGTCATGCTCATGTATGACTAAACTTGATTTAATAAATGAATGGAGATGAGAACGTACCTCGTCAGTCAGATGAACCAGCATGGATGAACGAGGTTCATCATGTTAAAGTCTTTAATTTGCCTCAATTATCAAAGATAGAGAAACATCATTAGTACCTAGGGAATCATATTAATACATGGAAAAAGAGTATGGAAATAAAGACATGATACTGAGCAATTATTAGTATGGTTAAGTACCTAAGTTAAGTTTTCTAGCCAAAACACATTTATTCATTTTTTTCCAACTATTTTTTTTGTTTGTTTTTCCAATTAGGTGATCTTAATCATCCCTAAGTCAAGTCTGTTTCTCTCAAAATTCTCCCTACTCAGTGCTTTAGTGAATATGTCAGCAATTTGATGATCAGTAGCACAAAATTCGATTGAGATCATTCCTTTTTCATAGTTATCCCTTAGGAAATGATGCCTAACATCTATGTGCTTAGTTCTCTTTTGATGAACCGGGTTCTTCGTCATACTAATAGCACTAGTGTTATCACAGAAAATAGGAATGCATCCCACATTTATATCAAAGCCCATGAGTTGTTTCTTGATCCATAGAAACTGGGCACAACATGAGGCTGCAGCCACATATTCAGCCTCAGCAGTAGACATGGCTGCTGAATTTTGTTTCTTGGTGGCCCAAGACACAAGGCAGGAGCCCAAAAAGTGAGCCATGCGTGAGGTACTTTTCCTGTCAACCAGGAAACCTGCATAATCAACATCAACATATCCTATAAGGTCGAAATTACTACCTTTAGGATACCAAAGGCACAAATCAGTGGTGCCTTTCAAACACCTCAAAATTCTCTTCACTGCAGTGAGGTGGGACTCCTTTGGATTTGCCTGAAACCTAGCACACAATCCCACGCTGAACACAATATCAGGTCTGCTAGCAGTGAGATATAATAGAGACCCAATCATCCCTCTGTATATCTTCGGATCAACGGATGAACCAGGTTCATCCACATCCAATTTGGTAGTTGTGGCTATAGGGGTGTCTATTTCCTTTGAGTCCTCCATTTTAAACTTCTTGAGGAGTTCTTTCACATACTTTTGTTGATGAATCATTGTTCCATGTGGGTTTTCCTTGATTTGCAAGCGTAAGAAGAAGTTTAGCTCGCCCATCATACTAATTTAAACTCGCTTCCCATAAGTGTAGAAAATTCCTTACTCAGTTTTTCAGTAGTTGCTCCAAATATAATATCATCCACATATATTTTCACAACCAGGAACTCTTTACCCTTTTCCTTTAAGAACAAGGTGCTGTCAATTTTGCCTCGTTTGTACCCATGTTCTAACATGAATTTTGATAGCCGCTCATACCATGCTCTAGGTGCTTGTTTGAGACCATGGAGAGACTTGTCAAGTTTGTATACGTGGTCTGGTGACTCCTTGCTTTCAAAACCTGGAGGCTGTTTGACAAATACATCTTCTTTCAAATAGCCATTGAGAAATGCACTCTTAACATCCATCTGATGGAGAGTGAATTCCATATGTGCAGCAAATGCTATAAGAAGTCTGATTTCCTCCAATCTTGCCACAGGAGCAAAGGTCTCATCATAGTCAATTCCTTCTTCTTGACTATACCCTTGAACAACTAGTCTTGCCTTATTTCTTGTAACAGTTCCATCCTCATCGAGCTTGTTCCTGAATACCCACTTCATGCCAATCACTGATCTGTCTAGTGGCCTGAGTACCAAGTGCCATACTTGACTTCTTTCAAACTAATTCAGCTCCTCTTGCATGGCGTTTACCCAATCAGTATCTTGTAGGGCTTCACCAATGTTCTTTGGTTCAATTAAGGATAGGAAGGCATCAAACACACACAGATTTTTCAAGGAAGCTCTTCTTTTGATTCCGGATGACAAATCTGTTATGATGTTCTCAAGAGGGTGAGAACTCTGATATCTATGTGGTTTGAGTACTAGTAGTTCACCTCTGGATATTTCCATGTTGTTTTGTTGTTGTGGAACAGGATCAGGGCCAGGATTCACATATTGAGTTCCCCCTGTCATGTTGCTTGGGGTAGTTAGACCTGGTCCATCACCTGTTCCATCTTCCCTAGCTGCTTCAACGTGTTCACTGCTTCTCACCAGTCCAAGCTCCTCATCTTATGGTTCCTGTCTCTTAGAAAGAGTGTTAGTTTCATCAAAGACAACATGCACACTCTCTTCTACACATATAGTTCTTTTATTGTACACTTTATAGGCTTTACTATGTGATGAATATCCCAAGAATACTCCCTCATCACTTCTGGGATCAAATTTACCTAAGGAATCTTTGCCATTATTGTGCACATAGCATTTACATCCGAAAGCCCTAAGATGGGATATGTTGGGCTTTCTTCCTTTGAGTAATTCATAGGGAGTCTTCTCTACCAGTGGCCTGGTCATACATCTATTGATTATATAGCAAGCAGTGTTTATTGCTTCTGCCCAGAAGTTGTGTGGTAGTTTGCTAGAAAGAAGCATGGTTCTTGCCATGTCTTCAAGAGTTCTATTCTTTCTTTCCACAACCCCATTTTGCTGTGGGGTTCTAGGGGCAGAAAAGTTGTGATTGATACCATGTTCATCACAGAACTCAGCAAACTTAGCATTTTCAAATTCAGTACCATGGTCAGATCTTATTGATGCTAGTTGATGTCCTAACTGATTTTGAGTTTTCTTAACAAATGTGATGAACATATCAAATGCTTCATCCTTAGATGCCAGAAATAAGGTCCACGTGAACCTTGAGTAATCATCAACTAACACCATCACATATTTCTTACCACCTCTGCTCAGAGTTCTCATTGGACCACACAGATCCAGATGAACCAATTCCAACGTCCTGGTGGTACTGACCATTTTCTTGCTTTTGAATGAGGATCTTACCTGTTTCCCCTTTGCACATGCCTCACAAACTTTGTCTTCCTTGAACTTAATGTTAAGGAGTCCCACCACTAAGTACTTAGAGACTAATTTGTTAAGCTGATTTAGACTTGCATGTCCAAGTCGTTTGTGCCAAAGGAGGGGATCACTGTCCAAAACACTTAAGCAAGTGAGTTCATTTTCAGACAGTGTGGACAAGTCTATGACATAGATATTATTCATTCTCTTTCCCTGCAAAACAATCTTGTCAGTAAGCAAGTTAATCACAAAACATTTTGTGGAAGTGAAAGTAACCATGTTACCACTGTCACACAATTGTGACACACTGATCAAAATATATTTCAAGCCATCTATCAAGTACACATGTTCGATGGACCGTGTCTCATCCTTACCTACTTTGCCAACCCCTTCAATTTCACCTTTCTTTCCATTTCCAAAGGAGATATTTCCTCCTTTGAGGTTTTCAAGTGAAAGGAATTGTTCCTTGTTCCCCGTCATATGTTTTGAGCAGCCACTATCCAAAAACCAAATTGGTTGCTTCCTCTCACTTGTACCTACAAAAGAAAATCAGGGGTTAGTTATAAGAACCCAAACTAGTTTGGGTCCTTTTCTATGAGAGAATGGATGAATCAGATTTTTTCTGGCCCAATTTGGTAGCCAGTTCTTCTTTTTGACAAACCTCTCATTTTTTCGACTGGCCTGCTCTTTTGCAATACACTCATATTTGTAGTGGCCAGTCTTACCACAATGGGTGCAGATTTTATTTTTAGGGATAGTGATATACTTGCTTTTGGGATCCCACTTAGGCAATTGACTCCCAAAACCAAGCCCTCTCCGATTGCTACTATGATTCTCTTGAAGCCATGTCAGGGCATCCGAGGATTTATTCCATTTACAAGTTCTATCTAATTCATGTTTGACTTTGCCAAGCTCTTCTTTAAGTGATCTTATCTGTTCATCCTTGGCATACATTTTATCTTTTAGTTTTCCCCCATTCCCCCCTAACATGACAGGAGAGTGATCAACAACCTTTTTACTGGATCCTAATCTCAGTTTTAAGTTCTCAGATTTTAGTTCTAGAATCTCAGTCTCAAGTGGATGAACCTGGTTCAACAAGACAGTGTTTTTCTTTTCAGATTCACTGACTCTGATTTCCAAGTTCAAGCACCTTGATTTTAACATTGCACATTCTTTAGAGAGTTGATCCTTATCTTTGGTTGTTTCCTCATAATCATCTATAATATCAAGTAGCAACTCAGAGAGTTTTTCCTTAGATAGGAACTTTATTTTGTTTTTAAGATGGGAGATACTTACCTCTGGTTCTTCATGTGATTCCTCATCAAATTCTCCAATTGCCATGAGCGCCTGATCTTCAGTCTCCCCATCTTCTGATTCCTCGTCTGAACTTTCCCCCCAAGCAGCAACCATAGCCTTTGTTGTGGTTTTCTTGGGTTAAACCAGTTCCTTCCTCCTGTTCCTTCTTTCATATCTCTCCTTTTTCCATTCTACTTCCCATTGAGGACAATTTTTGATGAGATGGTCAATCTTACCACATTTGTAGCATCCCTCGTTGGTTGTCCTTTCTGGAGATTTTGCTTTGTTGTAGTTTCCTCCTCTAGAGATGCCCTTCTTCCTCATGAGAAAGTTTCTGAATTCTTTGGTAATCATGGCCATCTCATCTTCCTCCAGATCTGCTCCCTCAGTGATTCTCAGTGCTAGACTCCTCTATTTCTTTGGACTATCCATCTTCATTGTCTGCCTTCTGAGTTCATAGGCAGTGAGGTTTCCAATCAGCTCATCCAATCTCAGGGTTGCCATATTTTTGGATTCCTGGATAGCAGTGATTTTGCTTTCCTAAGAAATTGGAAAGACACTTGTCAGGATCTTCTCAACCTTGTCCTCTTCCAGAATGACTCTTCCAAGAGACTTCAGTTCATTAGTCAAGGTTGTGAACCTTGTGTACATCTCTTGGATAGTCTCTCCTTCTTTCATGGTGAAGTTTTCATACTGAGAGTATAGTAGAGTACCTCTAGACCTCTTTACCTGAGGTGTTCCTTCACGGGCTACTTGTAGAGTATCCCAGATTTCTTTGGTTGTGGTGCAACTTTGGATTCTATTGTATTCATCTGGACCTAATCCACAAACTATCCACTTCTTGGCCTTAGCATTCTTCTCCCATTTCTTTAGATCTTCAACAGTGCAATCAGCCCTAGTCTTTGGTACATCTAAACCTTCAGCAGTCTTCTTCATTGTAGCTAGAGGTCCATCAGTGACTATGTCCCAGAGTTCATAGTCTTCTCCAATCAGGTGGTCCTTCATCCTGTTCTTCCACCAAGAGTAGTACTGGCCATTGAAGAGTGGTGGCATTGCAGTTAATTGACCTTCCCAGTTCCCAGGTGGTGCACTCATTTTGATCTTTTCCAAGGTGTTAGCCTTTTCAAGGATAACCTGCTCTGATACCAATTGATGTTTTAGACGTCAATACCACACAAGAATATAGGTTAAATGTGTGGTACCCAATTTTTCGAGTGTTGTCTCACAAGAAGAACCTGGTTCTTCTTTGTGTTCCAACTTCTACTGGTGCGGAATAATAAAAGCAGTAAAGTAAAAACACAGAGATTTTTACGTGGAAAACACCTGGCTCAAAAGGTGAAAAAACCACGACCTACTCCTCAGTAGGATTTGCTCAAACTCTTCACTAAAAACTCTGAGCCAAACGGACTTACAAAATAAACTCTTTTGTAATCCTAGGACTAACTCTAATCCCTTTGTATCAACTAGCCTCTAGCTAATTTCTACAAGCTTCAAGTTAACTCTAACTTGAACAATGCGTACCTATTACAATTGCTTCTAAGAAAGCTGAAAAGATACAATGTTAAAACTCCTACTACAATCAACTAGACTCAATACACAAACGATGGAACTGATTCTTTTAGCTGATCTGTAGCCTTTGTATCGCACAATAATTCTGCTTGAAAATAACTGGGAATTTTGCTTTCAGATCTTGATTCACTTCTGTACTTGTGCGTCCAGATTTCAGCAGGAATACTTCAAGTATTTATATAGTCAGTAGTTGAGTTTGTCGTTCAATTCTAGTATAACTCTAACTGGGTGAAAGAGTTCGAATTAAACTCAACTTCCTTCCTTTGTTACTATCCTTGCTGAATTCAACTTCTATCCTCTTTATCAGTTTGCAACCTTTTCGCATTAGTAGACAATCTCTTGGTTCATTGATACTTCACAATCACATTTATCTTCTATGCATATACGGTTTATGTGCCAGCCATTCAGTTCAAGTATGTGTGCTCTGATGGACCTGGTTCAACTGGTCAGACATTTGTCAATCTTCAAAACTATGCAGTGACTTGGGTCAACAGACTATGATCCGGAAACTTCACATTTTTCGAGTGAAGCCAATTTCGCTTGAATTGCGTTTTTCCATTTTGGCCAATCATTTATTTGTCTACATTCATCGACAGATTTTGGCTCAATATCCTCGTCTTGTTGCATTATGTCAATTGCAACATTATATGTAAAACCGTTCTTAACAACAACGTTATTTCAGTTCCACTTTTTTCCCGTAGAGACGTAACTTATTGAGATCTCTTCATTTTCAGCATTTTCAGCATTTTCAACCTCCTGTGAGGTCTTATCAATTACTATGTCTTTATGCTCCTCTTGAACAATTGCCTCCATGTTATGATCAACTTGATCATTTGCTCCTTTCCTTTTTCGGGGATTTTTATCCTTGGAACCGATTGGTCTACCACGTTTAAGGCGTGGCCTAGAGTTATTTGTATTATCATACTGTCCATCTGGGACATCAACTCGAATTGGAGCATTTACAGCTGGAATATGCGATTTAGAAACCCGTGGAAGGTTAGTAAATGCATATGCAATTGATTTGCAACATTTTGCATATACATGATCTTTTGAACTTCTTGTTCACATTGTTTTGTACGAGGATCCAAATGAGATAGAGATAATATGTTCCAATCTATCTCTTTTATCAGCCATTTATTTTCTCCCCCTAATGTTAGAAAAACTAATTCATTAAAATGATAATTAGCAAATCTGGCCGTAAACAAATCTCCTGTCATAGGATCCATATATTTAATAATAGAAGGAGATTCATAACCAATGTATACTCCCAACATTCTTTGGGGACCCATCTTTGTGCGTTGTGGTAGAGAAATTGGAACATATACCGCACATCCAAAAATTTTTAGATGGAAAATATTGGCTTTTGACCAAAAACTAACTGTAATGGGGAGACTTCATGATAACTGGTTGGCCTTATGCGCACAAGTGCTGCAACATGCAAAATAGCATGTCCCCACACCGAAATGGGAAATTTTGTCCTCATTAGCAATGGTCTAGCTATTAATTGGAGGCGTTTAATCAATGATTCTACTAGACCATTTTGAGTATGAACATGAGCAACTGGATGCTCAACTTTTATTCCAGTGGTCATACAATAATCAGTAAAGGCATGAGATGTAAATTCAACAGCATTATCAAGACGAATTGTCTTAATTGCATACTCTGGAAATTGTGGTCTTAACCTTATTATTTGGGCCAACAATCTCGCAAATGCCATATTACGAGTTGACAATGAGCACACATGTGACCATCTTGTAGATGCATCTATCAAGACCATAAAATACTTGCATGGTCCATATGGAGGGTGTATAGGCACACATATATCACCCTGTATACGTTCCAGAAATGCAGGGGATTCAATCCCAACTTTAGTTGCTGATCATTTAGTAACCAATTTTCCTTGAGAATAAGCAGCACAAGAGAATTCCTTAAATTGAAGAATCTTCTTGTTCTTCAATATGTGCCCATTTGAATTCTCTATTATTCTGCGCATCATGTTAGAACTGGGATGGCCTAGCCAGTCATGCCAAATGATAAAATCATTAGAAGTAGTAAACCTTTTGTTTACTATGGCATATGATTCAACCACACCAATATTTGTGTGGTACAATCCAGAAGAAAATGCGGGTAATTTTTCGGGCACACATTTTTTCTCTACTTTTACTGTAGTAATATAAAGGTATTAAAATTTTCCTTCGTTAAAAGTCTCAACATGATAGCCATTTTGACGAATAACTTTGAAACTCAACAAGTTTCTTTGAGACTTACTACAATACAATGCATTATTAATAGTTAATATCGTTCCTCCGGGTAGTAATAAGGCAACTCTTCCAAAGCCATCAATTAACTTTGTACTACAAGATATTGTATTAACATATGCCTTTTTCATAACCAAATAAGAAAAAAAAATTCTTTTCTCTTAATATTGTGGGAGTTGTAGCACTATCCAAAAGGCATAAATCTTCATTACTCATCTTGGATCCAATTGAAGACTGAATTTTTTTTATTTTCTTCATAAAAAATAAAATAGAAGTACACCATGAAATATACGAAAAAACTAACAATAACATACGACAACTTAAGTACTACTTGAACATAAAAACAACTTTAAAACGAGAGGAAAAAAATACTGAAAATAAAAATAACAACAAAATTGCATTCCCCGGTAAAATGATCATACTTTAGTTTTGATCTCCAAAGAAGTCTTCAACTTCCAAATGAGTAAGATCATCGAGGCCTCAAAATCATCATCATCATTCAAAGCAAGATTTTCCTTGGCATTGCCATCATTTTTGTTTGAAGGCCCTGCCTCAAAATCAATTTTAAAGGTCAAGTGAGACTCCACTGGGGCGTTAGCAGAAGATGCTCCAACATTATTTGTGTTTCTTTTGATAGATTTTTGATAAAGCCTGACAAAATGCTAAGGTACACGTCATTCAATTTTTCAATGACCTTTCATGCCACAACGGTGGCAGTTACCGCTTTTGCCTCTTGAAGGATTATTTTGAGAACCCATATTCTTCTCTCGTTTGCCATGACCACCACAATGACTACTATTATATCGTCTCTTACCATTGCCATGCCCACGTACATTCATATGGCCATGATTATCATTCTGTCTTTTTCTAGACTTATCACGTCTAGCTGCCATATTCGCTTCAGGAAGCAGAGCAGACCCTGTGGGACGGACTTCATAATTTTTCAGCAAAAAGGTATTATGTTGCTCAGCCACCAGAAGGCATGATATCAATTCAGAATACTTTTTAAAACCCCTTTTATGGTATTGTTGTTGTAGTACCATATTTGAGGCATGAAAAGTCATAGAGTCTCTTCCAACAAATCCTCATCATTCATAACATCCCCACATAATTTCAACTGGGAAGTTATTCGAAATACAACAGAGTTATACTCACTTACGGTCTTAAAATCTCGCAACCGTAAGTGCATCAACTCATATCGATCCCTTGACAATACCGTAACCTTAAGGTGATCATACCTTTCCTTCAAGCCGATCCACAATTCAAGTGGATCTTTCACTGTTAAATATTTAACCTTCAAACCTTCATCCAAATGATGGCGAAGGAAAATCATGGCCTTCGCTTTTTCCTGGATCGATGCCTCATTACCCTGAGTAATGGTGTCACCAAGGCCTTTAGCGGCTAAGTGAATCTTAGCATCGAGAAACCATGATAGGTGATTCTTTCCAGAAATGTCAAGTGCCATAAACTCAAGCTTTGGCAAATTCAACATAGTGAAAACTATCAAAGAAGATAAATAATTAAAAATCATTAGGATAATAGCGTAAAGATATAATTTGACTTAATTATAAAAGTGTGACCTATATAAACTATATGATTAATAATTCCCAAAAGAAAAAGTACCTTTTTTTAACAAATAATTTCCACACAAATAACATCCTAATAAACTAGTTAAGCTTATAAGAACTTCATATTATCTTTTAATATATTTTTTTTTAGTATAAATCATGTTGTAACTCAAATACTATGTGTTAAGAGTTGCCATTTCGCAGTAACGAAAGTAGTATAAAAATTTGTGTTAAGTCCATCATCTCAACTTTTCTTTCAACTACTGATAGATGCCAAATATAAGGGGAAAGGGTATTGGCGAAAGCGTTTGTGACTAAATGCTAGTACTACTACTACAATTTGTAGTCATAGTCAATACTATTTTATCAAGTAAATAATTTTCAGATCATTCGAAAAATAAAAACAGTACAGACGCAAAAGTTTAAGATGCAAAAGTAAAACTGACTAGTACAATCAATTATTGTTTCAATGCATAGGTATTTGAGTGTAAAAGAAAGTCATGGAAATTAAATGAAATATGAACATGATTATCTAAAAGTATATACCTTGCGGATAGAAGAGTGGGAACTTAGCTCGGAGAAGATTAGAGTTTAACCTTGAGGTTAAAGACTTCGTGTTGATAACGTATTAAGAAATGTAGTTCAATGTAATAATGTAAAATAAGAAGATAAGTAGAATAAGAGAAGAAGAGGTAACTTTCTTATTTCATTAAGTGTTCAAGTGTATACTACATCACATTTCATGCCTGTATCTTATAGTATTTTTATGTAGTTTCTAAAAATTTCTAAAAACTATTGTGTGTGTATATATATGTGTGTGTGCGCAAATTTTATTAATATGAGACTTTTGGTCATGTCTGGGGTGGCTTATTGCCTGAGCAGCTTGTACTCCGTGTGACGAGATTGTTGGATCTAGGATCTGTGCGACCAGATTATATGAAGTATATTAAAGAGAAAATACCATTATTTAGTTTATAATGAGGTGATGATTCTAGTCAAGATGAGAGATTCAATGATTTGTTGACTCTGCAGTTGGTTATGAATTTCTACACATCTCTTCCGCCGGGCAGTATTGCAGGAGTTGGAACAAGACTTATATGTGTCATGAGGTGTGTTGTGAGCATCAGATTTGGGAAATGTGGTGCATGGTGAGAATTCAACAAAGGTATGCAGTCATGTTCTGGTATATTGTGTAGTGATTGATACGGTATTCGTAGGTTGGAAGCAGGCCTGGTAGAGAATTCCGGGTATGGAATTTGGCTCTAAGGCTTTTTGGCTAAGTTAAGGGGGAAAATCTTCAGATTTGTTCGAGCAGATATGCTCAACTGAGTTGTGGTAGCACGGGTAGGTGCACGAAGTGTTAAACAGTGATTTTGGACAACTCCAGCGTAGTTCTTAGCACGTTCGAGGACGAACATATGTTTAAGTGGGAGAGAATGTAACGACATGACCGGTCGTTTTGATCTCTAGCGCGTCGTTCGGCAGTTTGAGGTCATGGGCAGCTTCACCTCAGGTATTATGACTTGTACGCAAGGTCGGGATTGAATTTCAGGAGTTTTTGAGTTGATTTATAAAGAGAATTCTCATTTCGGAAGCTTTAAGTTGGAAGGATTGGTTAGGCGGTGATTTTAGAGTAAACAACCTCGGAATCATGATTTGAAGGTTCCAACAGGTTTGTATGATGATTTTCGGATTTGGGCGTATCTACGGATTGGATTTTGGATAACTTGGGAGCGTTTGGGACTCTGAGTCTAAGAATAGCTATGTATAGCGATTTTGGTATTGGGAGCGTGTTCGGAAGTGGAATTGGAGATCCGTAGGTCATTTCGGGGTCATTTGGCGAAAGTTATAAAATAGAAGATTTTTAGAAAGTGTGACCGAGAGTTTGACTTTTTGATATCAGGGTCGAAATCCGATTCCAAAAATTTAAACAGATCCGTTATGTCATTTATGACTCGCGTGCAAAATTTGAAGTCATTCCGGATGGATTTGATACGTTTCGGTGCAAAATAGAGAAGTTGGAAGATTTGAAAACTCATAATTCGATTCGATGCGCGATTCGTAATTTAGGCGTTGTTTGACGTGGTTTGAAGCCTCGAATAAGTTTGTATTGTATTTTGGGACATGCTGGTTTAATTGGTTAAGGTCCCGAGGGCCTCGGGTGGATTTCGGAAGGTTAACGGAATGAATTTCGGACAGGAAAAGTTGCTGGAAATTTTCTGCTGCAAAAAGCTGTTTTGGACAGCAAGTGGTGCATCTTTAGAAGCTTACATAGAAAATTGTCAGAAGATGAAAGTTGTATCCCTTTGATTCTAGTTTCCAGAAATCTAAACCATTCATCATTTGTACATTTATACAGAAAGTTATGATCGATTGAATGAAGGATGGTAAAGCAATTTTGCCAGAAATTGCTGATGCATGGAGCTAACTTTGGATGCTCATATATCGAAATATATAGGGAGTTATATGGTGTAAAGCCTATCAAATGAAAGATCTTCGAGTCTAGTTTCTATATCTTCAAACCGTTTGTCATTTGGAGTTTTTTACAAAGAGTTATGTGCATTTTAATAAAAGGTACCCAGCAGGGGAAAACTTGTAATAGGAGGTACAACCTGCACAACGTAAGGTACAACTCGATGAAGCACCAGTGCCGATATAAGGCAGTCACGGGTAGCAGCTTCTTTGAGGATTTTCTTGAGCTAGGGATTGGTTCTTTCATGGTGGGTTCGACCTTGGGGACTACTTAACAATACAACGTAATTTTTATTGGATAGTTTAAGTTAATAACATCGTATTAACACTAATATTAACATCATTCAATATGTGAAATCCCTAGAAATATTTCAAGTTGTTAAAGAACACCAAATTTTTCAAACACCAAATTTTTAAAGAAAAACTTCAAGAAGGCAATACTAATGCTTTAAGCTCATTTCTTATGAGTCGGTGAGAGTAATTCTAATATTTGTTTCAAGTTGTTATGGTTGGATAATTGATTTCATAAACCCTAGTTCATGGCATGAATAGCGTTCTTGAGAAAATGAATGAGAGATAAATAGTATTTAGAAATGAAATTAAATGATGCAATGAACCTATGGAATCATTTTCTAGCTTAACTGGAAGTGTTCAACTAAGTAATTACCAAATTGAATATTTTGGTAATGTTGGTAAAGGAAGACGATGTATAGTAACTTGGCGGTGTTGGAGAATTAATGTAGTATCATTGATGACTTCAAATGGGTATTAAATGATAAGAGTGGAGTTGAATATGTTGGTAAGTGAACCTATTAGACAATTTGAGCTGGAGGTTTATAGCCAACTTGTGAGCCATAAACGGATATTGATAAATATTTTTGAGTCACATTTTAATTATAATTGAGATTGTAATTGTAGGTATCAATTTGTTGGTGACCTATGAGCATTTTACTCAATGTTACTATGTCGTAGGAGGATTAGAAGCTTGTGAATGTTAATAAAGCGAAAGCCAGTTTTGGAGCGTCGGTCGAGTCGTTAAGAGGGAAATTTTCCCATAGGTGAACTTATATGAAATGTGAATATTTGTGGGGGACTACGTACGTACGAGGTGATGAGAGCCCGTACGTAGTGACTATTCTTGTTATGTCCGGGTAGTTAGGTTTACACCATGTATTGTGAACACCGTTAATTGATTTATATGCATTACTATTATTAAATAGAAGTTTATTTCAAGATCTTAAAACTTGAAGATTTCAAGTAAATTACTATTTTGAATAGGATTGAGGAAAATATGTTATGTTTATGTGTAACCGCTTCACAAATTATATTCCGCGAGCGAGGTGATTTCTTTCACTACTCTCATGGGAGCGGTTCGTACGCGGTACGCCACGACATGTTAATAGATTCATTTATGGTTCGCGCCATTCGACCCTTCGACAGTGCACATTTTATTATTTTGTTAGATCGGACCGTACGACCTCGGTATTTCTTGCGCATGATGTTTGTTGGGTACTTTCTGTGATTTGAACTGTTCAATTTCATTGAGATATAAGTTGTTAACTGAAATGACGGAAACTAGAATTATAATTTTGAAAGAAGTTGTCCCTTCCTGTTGTTATTTAATTATGACATCCATGCTTAGCGTCGCATTTAATTATATTAATTTGACCTCTAGTAAGTGTCAAAGTCGACCTCTCGTCACTACCTCTTCGAGGTTAGGCGGGATACTTACTGGGTACACGTAATTTTTGTACTCATACTATACTTGTTGTGCATTTTGTTGCACATGCACACGTATGTCTAGTGGCCTAGCTTGGCGCAACGACATGGTTGATATGGAGACTTAGATGAGCTGCACCTCTCGAGACGACCCGCAACCAACAGAGTTTCCTTCAGAGTATTGTGTTGTATTTTCCCCTATTGTCCTATTCGTATTCCAGACGGTTATTGTATTTCATTTGTTTCCTAGAAATTTGCTCATGCACTTGTAAAACAGGGTTTTGGGATGACTATGAGAATTATTCATTATTTAAATTTGTTAAAGATATTATTGTTTACTCAATGAAAGTTCGTTAATTATTATTTAATAAAATGAAAAGGAATGATTTCAAGAGTATTAAAATAAAGATTTAATTAACTTCTTGGTGTTGGCTTGCCTAACAGTGGTGTTTGGCGCCATCACGACCTTTATTGGATTTGGGTCCTGACAACATGGTCTTAAACATGACATTAACCTTTGAAATCATGGGGGAAGATCACGAGAGAGGTTATGGAGGTGTGGAAGTTACAATCATAAAAATGATAAGTAGTGGAAGGTTATTTACATCATGGGTGAAAGCAGTGGGAGTAATGGACATCCACAATTACTATAGGTTTTACAACATATCTATATACTAGTTTCTTGCCACGTGCGTTTCACATGTACGCCAAACCATATAATATAAGATTTTGTAAAATAATATCACATTATAAAAATAAAAATTTGAATTAATAATGATACATGAAAGACAAATAGAAATTTCTTTGACCGATGAACATGGATCTCGTATGATGACTTGTTTGTCCAGGTCAAGGTGGTTGAATATAGTATGAACCTACTAAAATAACTACAAAGTAATTAGATCTATATTCTCTTTTTACTTAATTTAATTTTATGAGGTACAAACATATAATGAGTCGTATCTTACATAATTTTTCCTTTAAATGATATTCCATGTGTATTGTTCTATCCGTTTCGATTGTTCAGTCATGACGTAATCAAGAGACTTTTTATTGACGTTGATATCTCCCGTAAAAGTGCAGGAGAGGATATGAGGACTGTTAGGAAGTTTGTATTTTAAGTACAAAGATAATCCTTCCGCTAAGATACTTCATATCATTCAATCAGACAAACCGGGAAGGAAGCTCTAAACTAAAAACTTAAATTACTTAAATACCCTTCTAATAATATATTAATATTATATTTGAAAAAAATGTGTAAATAAAAGTGAAAGAACTTATGTGTCTTTTCATTTTTAAGGTTGTGTTTCTTTATATTAATAACCAATTCTTCCTCTTGAAACGTGCATTTGTATCTCATTAATTAACACTACTATAAAATTTGTATACTGAATATTTCCCTAAGGATTTTAGAGACATAAGATGGCATCAATTTGCATTATGGTGATATCAGTGTTATACGAAAATTATGTAATATAACTATAATATCTTCTATATAATATTTTATAATACTTAGAAGTTTGAAGTTAAGTAACTATAATAATCCTACTTTTGAGTAAATTTACGTTACTATGAATGCCCCAATTTGATATTGTAAATATTGGAATTGTCTTCTTTTGGAGGTAAAAATATGTATGGAAACTGTTTATTTAGAGCAATTTATGAACTCATTTTGCTAATGTATTTCATGATGAAAGTTCATAAATTGTAGTATTATGTCAAAGGAAACACACTCTTGCAAAATTGATGTGAAAGGATCATCACTGTCTCTATTTATTTTGCAGGGGCCTAAGAATTGATGTGAAAGGAGCAAGCCATTTGACGTCAAATATTTTTATTTTTATGTTCACAAATTCATTGTAATTTGTAAATGTCAGACATATCTTTCTCTCGCATCTTTTCTGATTGCATCATGAGCAGTGGTGGCAATTTAAGTCCAAATTCATTTAACCCGCCAATCTGTTCAGAGATTAATGAGTGAGGTTAAAATATTTTAGCTCATGGGTCAATTTGGGCTGAACTCAAGTTAACCCATTATTTTTATGATCCATTCTGACCCATTTAGCAGCCCAACTACAACCCATGAAACTCACCCAAAACAAAGGGATCTCAACTTAACTTATCTAGAAATTTACTTAGTTGCCCCAATTTTATAATTTTTTTATATTTTCGTTTTTTTTTTTGCACCTCCCACTCACCCACCATACCTCCTAACCCCACCCCCACCCCCCACCCCACCGTGCGCAAACCCCCTCAACTTTTTTTTACTTTTTTTTGTATTTTTAATTTTTTTTTATTTTTTTGCCCTACCTACCCCACCCCAAAAAAATTTACTTTTTTTTTTGTATTTTTTATTTTCTGTTTTTTTTTTTGTTTTTGTGCACCACCCACCCCACCCCCGCGCAAACCCCCTCAAAATTTTTTTTATACCTTTTTTGTATTTTGAATTTTCTGATTTTTTATTTTTCTTCGCTACCCACCCACCCTACCCTCTACCCCCACCTTCACCCACAAAATATTTTTCAACTTACACATTTTAAGGTAAAAAAATTTTTTAATGCAAGATGAGCATAGTTCAAAAACATGGGTCAAGTTGGGCGAGTTGGGTTATGACCTATTGTTTAGCTCATCTTGACCCAGCCCATCTTAGCCCAAGTACACTTTGGGCTGGGTTGGGCAATGACTCATTTATTGACCTAACCCATCTTGACCCATCCAAATTCAGCTCAACCCGCCCATTTGCCACCCCTAATCATGAGTTTATATTGTGACGTTTCATAAGGTGTTAGATACATTTTTACATGAAACCCTTGTATCTCATAATGAGGATCTTCATTAATTGACAACAAAAAATGACTTTCTTATTGGTGATAAGATATAGTTGAGAGAGAGACTGTATATGAACTCAAATGCCAAATATCCTTTAACCATGCGACGATCAACCACATCATCTCATAGAAGTCGTATGGTAAATATCTTAGTGGGCGTTTGGACATAAGAATTGTAAAATTTCATTAAAAAAAAGAATCAACTGAGAATAATATTTGAAAATTAGAGTGGTGTTCGGACATGGATATAATTTTAGATTATTTTTAAAGTTTTGTGAGTGAACATTTTGAAAAACAGTTTTTTCGAGTTTTTCAAACTTTCAAAAATCCATCTTCAAGTGAAAATTTAAAATTTTATGGCAAAAAAAAAAAAAGTAAAATAATTCTTATGTCCAAACGGGCTCTTAGTATTATTTGCCAAATATTAACACCTTTCTTTAGGAAAACAGTATAAACTTAATTTTTTCTTTTTTTATAATCGATAAATTTCCGAGAAGCAATAGCACATGTTCACAACTCATTGGTTAATGGATCACTCCTTAACCATTTTCCACTTGACTAAGGGGATTTGCGACAAGAAAAAATGTTGGTTGACATACGCCACAACATAAGTTGCGGTCTTACCACTAGAACAAAACAAAGCCTGGGGCCTTGACCCAGTTTGTTGATTCAGGCAAATTCAATGTCTGCAGTTTTTCATGATGCAGACACCTTTAAAAGGGTTATACAAAATGTTTATTTTCACAGTGCAGGTTCGGTGATTCATGCCATGTCGGATGAGCAAGATATGCAGACAAGTTCCATTTTTGAATGAAGATAGACGATACGGCCATAGTGATCCGGGAGTCTTGTGTGGAAGGGCTCTCGCTCAACGGTGTTAGTTAGAAAGGTTCTTACAATGTTCATTCAAATAGAGATCCCAATTTGAACTCCGTTATTAAAGCTGGATGCTGCTGATTTTCTAATGGCTCATTCAATGAGCATTGACAAAACTACAAGATTGCTGGTTCTTTACAAGATTAATCATTCTAAAGTTCCCAAGAACATATGAGAACAAAAAGGGCAGAAAGAAATGCAATTTTTCTGATTCTGTAAGTTGCGCAAGGATCGCAAAATGGTATAATTAAGAATGCCTGACAACACCAATGCTCTATAAGAATTGTGGTATCAATATCAAACCATTTTTACGACTGAAGGTAACGTCTTGAGAAGTGATGGAGAAGGCCGTCGCACAGTGTGATTGAGCAGGATCATGAATGTTAAAAGAGTCAAAGCTCCTGCTTGATGAGCAGTTCCTAGAGAAACTGGGACATATGAAAGAAGAGTAGATATGCCCAACGTTACCTGCATTTGAAATCAAAATGATTCAACCACAACTTACAGTAGTCTAATGGTACCAGACCAGTGTGAGTACAACAACAACAACGACGACCCAGTGAGATCCCACAAGTGGGGTTAGGAGAGGGTAGTGTGTACGTAGACCTTACCTCTACCCCATCGGGGTAGAGAAGCTGTTTCCGATAGACCCTCGGCTCAAGAAGACGGAAAGAGACAATACATAAGTACCATCAACAAAAAACCATAGAAATAATAACATCACAAAAAAACCAGACCAGTGAGAGTCTCGACACAATTGGTGTGCGTTCAATCTCACTATCATTTCCCCCTTTATGTAATAGATATTTTTTTTTAAAAAAAACAAAAAATAGCCATCGGGGAATATTCTCGACGATGCAGTGCTAATACCTGCAGAGCAGCCATGCCCATGGTGCTTCCAATTAAGTGTCGGACAGCAGGATGCATATCCAGCTTCCTGGTTGACCACCATAACCCACTTATTGCAGCTAAAGTAGCAGTGGCAAGTATACGATGATCAAGCTGCAAAAGACAAGAATGAAATTCGTCATAAAGAGCGTGCATCTAGAAGTTTTCGCATTCAGAAAAAATGCTTAAACTGGCATTCTAATCATAGTTTTTCGCCTGTTGCTTTTTATTTTTATTTTGATAAGGCAATGTTCTGCTATTGTGGCAAGTGCATATAACAAAGTCTGGCTCAATGTCCAGAAACTTAAACTTTGACAAAGCTTTATCATAAGAGAGGGAGAGAGAAATGACATACCTATTAAGTAGTAAAACAAATCAAATTCGCCAATTATTTTTGGTTCTGTATTTAAATTAGAAGGCTAGTCAAATGCAAAAATTTAACAACGAAAATCCCAAACACATTGACTCCTTCCCTTCAGCATACGCCAAAGCAATTACTTAAAGAAACATACAGGCACCTTGACTCAGTCTCTTCTGATAAAAATTAGGCCAGGAAATAAACTTTGTTAAGTTTCTGAATTGACCATCAGTATCCTCTATTTCAAAATTAGTACACTGTAGGTCTAGAAGATTGGCTGTCGTCTGTAGAAAACCATATCATTTGGTAAGGTTTTCTATTTTTGGTATACTTCTTGTATACGGGTGTTTTTTCTTTGGCCCATTGTTTATAAGATTTCATTACTCGATCAAACAAAATTAGCAAGAAAAAGCAACAATTCAGGCTTGAACAAAGGACCTCAGAATATCCAACTGTCAACAGCAATAAAGTTTTTAATTTAAATAAATTTTCATGAACAGCAACATAAAAAATGACCTCCATGACTACACTCTTTTCTACCAGCTCTTCTTTACGGTGCTAATATGGAGATAGATTTCATGTCAAGATTAAAATATTTGATCTTTTAAAAGTAGATAAACTGGAAAGTTCAGAAACACAAGTTTACCTGAACTGTTGCCGTATTCTCGAAGAAGTTGCGCATAATAGGTTTCATACTAAAGATATCATCAGGAATCCATGTATCTCCCATCTTTGGAAAAGTATTAAATGCTCGTCCCTGGAAGTTAACTCGTTCAGCCAATATTTTGATGATGAATTCCCTTTTACCAAACTTATTAAGAGAATAATATGAACCACATAAACTACTATCATTTTCTTAGTCTCTCGGAATTCAGCAACAAACCATCAAATACTTAACCTGTGCAAGCACAAAACTAAGGTATGGAGAACTTTAACTACATACAGCGTCATTTCCAGCAACGAAAGCTCCTGAGATAGCAGTAATTCCGACAAGGATGCCCACAGGAAGTGCAAGCCGCTTAACTTTTGCAGCCCCACGAACATAGGCAAGCGATTCGGCAGGAGGTTCAGGCATAACAACAGAAAGAGCCGTCCAGAAGAGTCCACAATAAATAGCAAATGCAGAGGTAAGATGAGCTGCAAGACGGTAAGGGCTTACTCTTGGTTCAACATACTCAGATGGTGGCTCCTGTTGAAAAAGAATAATTTAATCAAAACTTAAAGAACGCTGTGTCTTATGTGAGTTTAACAACGGCATAAATGAAATCAATTTGCTTAGTACCTCTAAACCACTTTTCACCATCCACCAACCTATGAGCCCCTGTCCAGCACCAAGAGCAAAGAGTCCAGAAAGTCTAAGTCCAAGTCTTACTGTTATGTATCCCTTACGGAGAAAATATGAGAATGGAAGTGCAAACATTATACCAAGGGCCCTTCCCCACATTCGGTGTGCATATTCCATCCAATATATGAACTTGAAATCCTCAATGTTCATCCCCTTATTCACACTGTACGGGTCAAAATTTAAGTCAAATCACTAGGCGGTACAATACAAAAATAACTCCAGAAATAAGATTCAGTAATAATCTTCATAATAAAGAATCGATATGCAATGGTCCTCCGGTCCATATTTGCTTTCCACTGCTAACAACGAAATTAAGTTCATGGAGCCAAACAAAAACTACTTTTCCTATTTTTTAGCATATATGTGTCTTAAGATTAGACTAATTGAAGTGCATTGAGCACATACTGCTGTTTGGACTAACCGTTTGTATTCGGGGGATTGCTTGTACTTCTCAAATTCAAACAACCAATCTTCATCTGTTAGAGGAGGAAGGCTCCCAGTGAACTTCCAATCCGTCATTGAAAGACCAGAACGTGTCAGCCGTGTGACACCACCAAGCACAACCATACTGAAGACCCAAGCAGCAGATGCAAAAAGCCATATGCCAACCATTTTCCGGGCATGGGGTCCAGCAGTTACAAGGAACTTCAATCCCTCCTTGTTTTCAGCTGCAGAAGCTGCCACTGTGGAAATTTTTCTGAAAGATGTTCTATGCAAACCCTGAAATCAATTTGGCTGACACGATGAAAATATATGGACAGAAAACAGGATGCAACGGGAAAGACATCTGCCCTAGCACTTCTAAATTTCTTTCTTGCATATTTCTTCACCTATCAACATGATAAATGGAAAATGGATTCTTTACTATTTGTCAATATGATACCGTTTCAACTCCACGGGAGTTGTAGGATGAGATTAAGAAGATCAGGAAGGGATTACAACAACAACAATTAGAGTTTCTCTTTGGAGAGGGCAACACAATAGCAGATGCTCTGGAAAAATGCGGAGGACGATTACAGTGGTCATGTGATTACAGAACTGTTTTTTTAAAAGAGCGGGATATGCTCAGAGAAGCAAGGGGAGCTTCAGAAATGGACAGAGCACAACTTCCTACTTTCAGAATCAGACATGCTAAAGGAACTTCATCAACATGTCACAGTGTATAGTGTTCTGGATAGGTTTTATGTTGTAATTGATCTTTTTTGTTACAAGCATTGGACAGGTGTGTAATACTCTCCTTATTTTTCTAATCTTACGTAGTAGAACGAGGACATGTACAAAGGAGGAGTCCTCATTTATCTTAGATTTGTACTATATCTTCACAAGCAATGGCGAAGATAGAAATTTCTCCAAAGGTGTTCAAATTTAAAAGAAGTGAAAAAAAATTCCCGATAAAGGGCGTTCAATATGTGTTATATACCTCTAAAACGTAATATTTTACCTCTGTGTACCGTGTAATTTTTTGACGAATGGTGGTCAGTTGACCACCCTTACAACCATGTGGCTTCGCCATTGTTCACAAGCACATAGATCGACACTTTTTAAAAGCAATAAATGTAAGAGGTGAGTATGTTTTATGTCCCCCTTCTCATGTATTCACTAAATAATCAACACATCTAAACTACTCCGCAAAGTCCATCACACAAATTCCGAAGATTGCATAAATGTAAACCATTTCGCAAATTACGAATTACAAATATCAAAGAACTAAGACTGCATTATATATACATAACTTTCATAAAATCCATTAAACAAACAAGTTCAATTAACAAAACAGGTGACATAGTCCAACAATGCTACTATATAGCTATCATATGCTTCTGAACTATAGGGTAAAACACAACAACTAAGCCTCAATCCCAAAGGGTCACGCCATATGAATCCTCACTTCTTCATTTAAGCTCAACTACAGGGAAAATCACAACTATGAAGGAAAAAAAAAGACAACTTTATCAAAAATAAAAGCACAAAAAGCCAACCGTGTGATTAAGGTGATGAAAAGATCTTAAACCATAATTGGCAAAACTTCTCGCAATAGAGCTTCTGATTGTAGGAGCAAATTTTGGGATAGTAGAAATGAGCCTATGTTGATTCAATATTGAAAAAGAAGCTTCATTTGAAATTTTTGTTGCAGTAAAACCCCATCTTCCAAGATTTGATGAAATCTTGTGACCCAAATCTTTGTTTTTCCTTAAGATTGAAATTAATCTGCTCTCCAACATTGCTTTTTTGGGGTTTCGATTTTCTCTATCAAAATTGCTGTGAATTGGGTGCTCTGGGTGTGTGTGTTGGTGGGTTCTTGGGGGGTTTTTCGCACCCTGGCTTGTCCACAGTCCACGTTTGTTAAATCTTAGACAAGGGTTTAAGGATGAACCGGCCGGTTCATTCAAAACCTTGGGCTAAGAATAGCGTGGATATTGGTACAGCCATAAGATTTAATTAGAGCCCCATTTGAAAATGTTGAATTTTTTAGTGTTGCTGCATAGAGAAATTAAAAAATAGCCAGATTTATAAGTGGTCATTTAAATTAGTCACAGTTTCAAAAGTACTTGAAATTTAATCATTTTTATGTAAAGATAAATCTGAACGAAAACGCTGTTCAAAATCCGAAAGATATTCCAGCATAATATACTGGAATTCTAGTACAGCATAAGTATACTGAAATTCCAGTATATTATAAGTATACTGAATATGCAGCATAATATACTAAAGTTCCAGTACAATATACCGGTCCAGCATAATATGTTGGAAGTTCATACACAGGTGCTCCAATTTTCAGTATATTATGCTGGAACTTTCCGCGTGTTGGCGTTCCAGCATAATATGCTGAAAGTTCATACACAGGTGCACCGATCTCCAGTATAATATGCTGGAACTTTCCGTGTTACAGCAAAATAGTGGCTATTTTTCATTAACTTTACAAACGTTAGCTATTTTTGAATGACCAGTCCGAAAACTGGCTAAACGTGCTATTTTAACATTGCTACATTAGTTATGGATTCCGACGAAATGGAATTTGTGTTAAGAAAAGCATTAAGGGAAAAAAAATTACACCCTATAGAAAAGCTTAATACCCTATTTATTTTAAATAAATATCATTTTAAAAAATTATATTATATAGCTACATTTTACCCTTTATAGCAAAATATCCAATTATGGTTACATCCTACCCTTAAGCCACCATATAAGCTAATTATTATTTTTCTCTCTCCTTTTTCAGATTTTCTCTCACATAATCACGTTAAAATTCACAAACCACGTTTTCTCTCTTTTTTTTGATACACTTTACTCTCTTCTCCCACAAAACCACGATTCAGACTTCTTCTCCCCACCCACATTGCCTAGGTCTCCCCCATTCGCACTTCGCAGTTGAATTCTCTATAAAATCTCGATTTTAATTTTTGATACAAGTTCTTGGGGTAAGTATTTAGCTTCTTAAATTTTGATACAAGTATTAATTTTCCACATATTTGGATACATATTTTTTTTGCTTCTTAAACAAAACCATTGTTATTGTTCGTATAACAGAAAGCTTTCGTTTTTCTCTCCAATGTCGGATTCAACGTCACACAAGATGGTAACCAGAGGTATACCCACCAAACTACTCAATTTCGATGGGCCCTGTTTCTCTTTGTAAATCACTCAAGCGGAGTCGGAATTTGCAGGTGTATCAGCAACTACAGCTTCAAAGAGAAGAACTAAATTACACAATGACAAAACGAAAGAAGTCCAAGTTAAGAAATCTTCAAAAGAAACAAATATTCCAGTTGCGGAAAAGAGGAAAAAACCTATGAATAATGCTTCATGTGTCAAGATTAAGGATGTTGATGCAAAAAAAAAGCTCGGATACACGGCACGAAAAGGTAATTGTTATTGTATCAATATGTATTAAAAGTAGTCGATGGTTATGTGTATATTGAAGTATTCATAAGTTTTGATGTCATTTATATGTATGTTGATGTATTCGTATGTATTTAGATGTATTCATAAGTATTCAAACAATCCATAACTCATTTGCACATTTACAATGTCATCACTGAGTTGTGCTTACTTAGTCTATTATATGTTGTATTTAAATGTATTTAGATGTATTCAAATTTATATTCACTGTATTTTCGTACTTGTTACAGTTTTTCCTTGCATATTGTATGTAGATATTCACTGTTTTTGTACTCAATGGTATAAATTTGATTTTCGTATGTTGATGTGTGTGTGTGTGTATATATATATATATATATATATATATACAAATACTTCCAGCATGTATTTCTTTATCCAATGTATTTTTCATATTGTATCTAGTTGTATTTATATGTATTCATAACACTTAATGAGTTTATGTATTGATTCTGAATATGAAACCTTTTTAAAATTCTTGTTGTATGCAGGAAATTAAACTGTTTGTGAAACAGCCACCAAGATTATCACCGCATATTTGTTCATATACAAACATAAACATAGTATCCGATCTCAAAGAAAAGCTTACTCCATAACAGTATAAACTATTTAGTTCTACTTGTTTTAGAAGTCTCCTTGATATGGATCAGTGTGAGGTACAACATCAACTCTTCAGGTGCCAATTTACTCCGTCAAAGATATGGCGCCCTCCTTTGAGACTATTGATAACTAGGGATTTTACCTTAATTTACACTCTTTCTTGCTTAATTTTTGGATGAAATTTTATGCAAAATAGTCCCAAAGGTTTACTTGTTGTGCTTGTTGCAGGGTTTAGTAAAAAAGGGTAACAAATAGTCAAAAACCTGCTCAAAAATGAGTGAAACATGCACAAGTACCAAGAGCAAGCACAAGCAAATTCCAACTGACCAGTGCGGACTGCAGTCCATTTTGTGCGGTCCGCACTGAAGAGATTCAGAGAGTACTTTTTGAAGGCAAAACCATCGCGGAACGCAGTCCACATTGTGCGGTCCGCACTGAAGAGACTCAGAGAGTACTTTTTGAAGGCAAAACCACCGCGTACCGCAGTCCATTTTGCGCGGTCCGCACTGAAGAGATTCAGAGAGCATTAATTTTGAAGGCCAGAAGACCAACGCGGACTGCAGTCCATTTTGTTCGGTCCGCACTGAAGAGATTCAGAGAGCATTAATTTTGAAGGCCAGAAGACCAACGCGGACTGCAGTCCATTTTGTGCGGTCCGCACTGAAGCCACCGCGGCCGCGGTGGCCAAGTTCAGAAACTCGATTTTTCAAGCCAAAGACCTCAGCGCGGCCGCAGTCCATTTTGTGCGGTCCGCACTGAAGCCACCGCGGCCGCGGTGGCCAAGTTCAGAAACTCGATTTTTCAAGCCAAAGACCTCAGCGCGGCCGCAGTCCATTTTGTGCGGTCCGCGGTGACCCCGCAGGGGTATTTTTGTCCAGATAATTCGTCTTAGTATAAATAGTTTCTTTTCCCATTTTTAGGTCAACTTTTGTACTCTGATATATTGAGGAGCTCGTGAACGATATTGTTACGCTATTTTGAGTAATTTTAGAAGTGTTTTAACATTGAATCTTTCAATTTTAGTTTGTAATTCAATTATATGGGTTATTCTTCATCTATTACTCTGATTTCTTCTCTTATCATGAGTAGCTAAACCCATTAGTTAGGGTTGTGGCTCAACCCTAGTGTGGGTGTTTGATGTGTCCTTTAAACTAAGGCTTAGATGTTTATGGGTAATTGATATTTGTGTTGATTTATGGTTTTCATGTTAAATTAGTGGTTGCAAACACTAATTGGTGTTTATTTGACTTGGGTTCTTCTTGAGAAAGAGAACTTGAGTCTAGAAAATCAGTCCAACAAGGAATTGGGACGTATTCAAGAGATTGATAGTCCCAATTAACGGGTTAAACCTAAAGATAGTAAAACCCTACTTGAGCTTATATTGCTTGTATGATTTTGACACCCAATTGGTCTCGAGAGAGGCAATTAGGTCAAAGCCACTCAATATACCGAGAGGTATAGAGTGGGTAATCCCGTGCATTGGTTATATCAAAATCCCCTTTATGACATCTTTGCCTTAGGTATTGAAATCTCGTTGAGTACTCACCTGAGAGAAAGTCATAGCCCTAGTCCTCTTTATCTATTAAGAAAACACTCAAAAAGATATTAGTTGGTTAATTAGCTATTTGCAATTAGTCTAAACCATAATTCTAATATAAAACCAAAAGTATGAAAAGTGCAATTAAGAGCATGAAACACTACCAGATCACTTAGGAACTCAACTCCCACAATCGTAACTCCCTGTGGATTCGATCCCGACCTGTTCGGGTAAAAGCTGCATTGACCCTCATCTTGCTATTATTTAGTAGTGTAGGTGAGCGTCAATCACTTTTTGGCGCCGTTGCCGGGGAGTTATACGGTGTTGATTATCTACGTGAATAGTGGTGTTAAGTGTTTTTCTTTCCTTTTTCTATTAACGTGTGTGTTGAATCAATTCAGGTTCTAATGGAGGATCCTTTGGGAAACATCATTCCGGGGGAGGAGGTATATGACAACCAAGAAGATGAAATAAACCAGACCCTCCCCCATCTCCACCTCCCAGAGCAGCCCTTCGGGTCCTTCCAAACGAGGGGTACGCCAGTGCTATTGTCCCACCTAGAATCCGGGCAGGAAATTTTCAAATAACAAATCTGATGTTGTCACTCTTGGAGCAGCGGGGCTATTTCACCGGAGCCGCCCACTAAAATGCTTACAAGCATCTAAAGGGATTCGTAGATACATGTTGGGGAAGTAAGCAGACGAATGTCTCAGAAGATGCCTTGAGGCTTCGGTTGTTTCCCTTCTCTCTTAGAGAAGGCACTTGATTGGCTCGAGAGACTTCCTAACCACTCCATATCTACATGGGACAAGCTAGCAGAAAAGTTCATTGCAAAATTCTTCTCCCCCAGTCACATGACAGCGCTTAGAGATGAAATATTGGCTTTCAAACAAGAGCCAAATGAGCCTTTGCATGAGATTTGGGAGCGCTACCAGACCATGGTAAAGGAGTGTCCAAACAATGACATGACTGAGGCCATGATACAACAAACATTCTATAGAGGCATAAATACAGTCAATCGGTGTGCGGTCAATCAATTGGCCGGAGGCAACTTCATGAAGTTAACCTACCCCGAGGCATGTGAGGTATTAGATAAAATGGCTGGCACTTCGTCAGCATGGCAAAGTAGAGCAAACGTGCCTCAAGGTGATTCAGGTGTTAATGGTCTTCACAAAGAACTTCAACATGGACAAGCAATTGCCGAGCTCACTACCACTATGAACCAACTTGCCAAGGCACAGCTTCAACAATTACAAGGGCCGAAACAAGTAAATGCCATGGTGCCATGGAGGGAGTGAATGTGTTGGTGAACAAAAGGAGACCTCAGGGAAATCCAATGCAAAGTAATAATGATCAAGGTGACCAAGGACCAAGTGGGTATAGCCAAGAAGATTCATATGATGATTAAGATGAGGATGTCATGTATGCTAATAATTATCAAAGCCAAGGGAACAATCAATGCAGCAATCAAAAATGGAACAACCAAGGCAACAATCAAAATTGGGGTAATCAAAGACAACGCAATTGGAACAATAACAACAATTCACGAAACTGGGGGAACAACAACAATCAACAATGGGGGAGAAATAATGATAACAATTGGAGCGGAGGCAATAACAACAAAATTGGGGTGGTAATGGTAACCGGGGGTCGGGATTTCAAAGGCCCCTGATGTACCAATAACCAAGAAATCCACCTCCGTACCAAGCTCAAGGCCAAATCTCATCAAGTAATGACATGGAAAGAATTGAACAAATGTTCAAGCAAATGATGGAGCGCAATGTGGACTTCGATGCTCAATTGACTTCCCACAACACCTCCATTAGAAATCTTGAAGTACAAATGGGCCAAATTTATCACGCCTTGAACACACGCCCAAAGGGAGCACTACCGAGTGATACGCTGGTGAACCCCAAGGATGGGAACAACAATAATACCGTCACGCCAAGGCGGTGGCCACAAGAAGTAGTCGAGGGGGTGAGGCGAGTTCTTCTAGACAAAAGAGAATTGTTGTTGATGATGATGAATTACCAAGTGATGAGTTACCAAATGAGGTTGAGCAAGTGGTGGAAGAGCCAACTACTAGTGAGGTGAGAATTGACATTCATGATAATGGGGAGGATTTGCAAAGGGGCGTGAACCCGTCTAGGGAACACGTGATTGATATGCCGGAACCAGTGGTCCCAAAAGCCAAGGCACCATTGCCTAGGCCCCCTCCTCCATATCCTCAAAGGTTGGCGAAGCAAAAGCAAGAGAATCAATTTAAGAAATTCATCGACATGATGAAGAGTCTTTCTATCAATGTCCCTTTGGTTGAAGCTTTAGAGAAAATGCCCAGGTAGCCAAGTTCGTGAAGGACTTGGTCACGAAGAAAAGATATATGGAGTGCGAAACTATAAAGATGACTCACCAAGTGAGTGCCATAGTGCACTCAATGGCACCCAAGCTTTAAGACCCCGGGGCATTTACCATTCCTTGTACAATTGGGAGTGCGGATTTCGCTAAGGCTTTGTGTGACCTCGGAGCTAGCATAACTTGATGCCATATTCGGTCTTTAAAAACATTGGGGATTGGTCAACCTAGGGCTACCTCTATGCGTCTTCAAATAGCGAATATAACTATGAAGAGGCCTCTAGGAATCTTTGATGATGTATTGGTGCGGGTTGACAAGTTCATTTTGCCCGCGGACTTTGTTATCCTGGATTATGAAGTTCCCATCATCTTAGGAAGGCCCTTCCTTGCAGCGGGGAAGGCCTTAGTTGACGTGGAGGCCGGTGAGCTCACTTTTCGGGCGGGCAATGAAAAGGTTGTGTTCCATGTTTGCAAGTCAATGAAGCAGCCCAATAGCACAGAAGTATGTTCTTTCATGGACCTTGTCACCGAGGTCATTATTGATGATGCAAGCTCTATGATAAATGTTGAAGATCCAGTAGAGGAAGCTTTATTGAACCATTATTACATTGTGGTTTATGGATTAATTGAGAGTACCAATGCCCTACAAGGCATAGGTTCTTATTCCTATCGTCCCCAAAAGCTATCCTTGGACTTGGAGAATCGAAAAAATCCTCCGACAAATCCTTCAATTGAAGAGCCACCTACATTGGAGTTGAAGCCACTTACACCACACCTCAGGTATGAATATATTGGTCCCTCTCGTACTTTACCTGTTATACTTTCATCTTTCCTAACCCAATTACAGGTAGACTCCACTCTAAAAGTGCTAAAGAGGAGGAAGAAGGCTGTAGGATGGACACTTGCTGAAATTCGGGGAATAAGCCCCGCATTTGCATGCACAAAATCATTCTTGAGGATGGAGCAAAGCCTTTCGTAGAACACCAACGACGGCTCAATGAAGCAATGCAAGAAGTGGCGAAGAAGGAAATAATCAAGTGGCTTGATGCAGGGGTTGTCTACCCAATCTTGGATAGAGCTTGGACTTCTCCGGTCCAATGTGTTCCAAAAAAGGGTGGCATGACAGTGGTCCCAAATGAAAACAATGAACTTATTCCAACAAGAACGGTCACAGGTTGGCGGGTATGCATGGATTACTGCAAGTTAAACAAAGTGACTCGCAAGGATCATTTTCCTTTGCCTTTCTTGGACCAAATGCTTGAAAGGCTTGCGGACAGGGCTTACTATTGCTTCTTGGACGGGTATTCAGGCTATAACCAAATCTTGATTGCCCCGGAGGACCAAGAAAATACTACCTTCACGTGTCCGTATGGTACACTTGCCTTCTCCAAGATGCCTTTTGGACTTTGCAATGCACCCGCCACATTTCAGCGGTGCATGATGGCAATCTTTACTGATATGGTTGAAGACTTCCTCGAGGTATTTAAGGACGATTTCAGCATAGTTGGGGACTCCTTTGATGAATGTTTGAGAAATCTTGACAAAGTCCTCGCTCGTTGTGAAGAAACTAACCTAGTGCTAAGCTGGGGAAAATGCCATTTTATGGTGGAAGAAGGGATGGTGTATGGCCACAAAATCTCGAGTAATGGAATTGAAGTATTCAAGGCGAAGATTGAAGTGATTTCTAAATTTCCACCTCCAACTTCGGTAAAGGGAGTCCGGAGCTTTCTTGGGCATGCTGGGTTCTACCGGCGTTTCATTAAGGACTTCTCAAAGGTGGTCAATCCTCTTTGCAAATTTCTAGAGAAATATGCCAAGTTCAACTTTGATGACAATTGTATGAAGACATTTGAGCTATTGAAGCAAAAGCTCACTTCCACGCCAATTATCACCGTACCCGATTGGAGATCTCCTTTTGAGCTAATGTGTGACTCTAGTGATGTGGCTGTGGGAGCGGTTTTAGGCCAAAGGGTGAACAATATCTTTCACCCCATCTATTATGCTAGCAAAACAATGAACCCGGCCCAAATGAACTACACTGTCACCGAGAAGGAGTTATTGGCAATAGTCTTTGCGATGGAAAAATTTCGTCCTTATCTTATGGGTGCCAAGGTCATAGTTCACACCGACCATGAGGCACTCCAGTAGTCATGACAAAAAAAAAACTCCAAAGCGAGACTCATGCGGTGGGTGTTGTTACTTCAAGAGTTTGACTTGGAGATAATTGATAGAAAGGGAAGTGAAAACCAAGTGTCCGACCATCTCTCCCGATTTGAGGAACAAGGTCGACCTATTGATGGGCTTGAAATTGATGATAGCTTCCCGGATGAACAACTTCTTTCTGTGTCAATGCAAGAAATGCCATGGTTCGCAGACATTGCCAACTATCTTGTCACTGGTGTTGTTCCTCTTGAGCTCTCTTCCAAACAAAGGAAGAAACTTAGGAGGGATATCATGGATTTCTATTGGGGTGAACCATACTTATTCAAGATTTGCACTGACGATGTCATCCGACGATGTGTACCAGAAGAAGAACAAAGGTCGATTCTTGAGTCATGCCACTCCTCACCTTATGCTGGTCATTATGGAGGGGCAAGGGCCACTTCAAAGGTGTTAAGTTGTGGTTTCTTTTGGCCTACATTGTACAAAGATTCTAGTAACTTAGTCAAGAGATGTGACGAATGTCAAAGAGCAGGGGGAATTTCGAAGAAAGATGAGATGCCTCTCAATACCATTCTCGAAGTGGATATTTTTTATGTATGGGGTATCGATTTTATGGGCCCGTTTGTTAGCTCTTGTGGGAACACATAAATTCTCGTGGCAGTTGATTATGTTTCTAAATGGGTTGAAGTCGTGGCTCTACCCAACAATGAGGCCCGGAGTGTTATTGCATTTCTCAAGAAGAGCATTTTTACAAGGTTTGGCACGCCTCGTGCAATCATTAGTGATGGGGGATCGCATTTCTGTAATAGAGCTTTTGACACTTTGCTTGCAAAGTATGGTGTCAATCACAAAGTTTCCACTCCTTATCATCCCCAAGCGAGTGGCCAAGTTGAAGTCTCAAACAGGGAAATCAAAAATATATTGTCAAAGACGGTCAATGCAACTAGGACCGATTAGTCAAAGAAGTTGGATGACGCTCTATGGGCTTATAAGACTACTTACAAGACCCCGATCGGTATGTCTCCGTACCGGTTGGTGTTTGGAAAAGCTTTCCATCTACCGGTTGAGATAGAGCACAAGGCCATGTGGGCCTTGAGAAAGTTGAATCTTGAATGGGACGTGGCAGCTAATCTTCGTGTGGAGCAGCTTAATGAACTTGGTGAATTCAGATTCCATGCCTACTCCATTTCGTCCTTGTACAAGGACAAAATGAAGTACCTTCATGATAAATATGCTCGTGCCAAGGAGTTCAAAGTAGGTGATTTGGTTCTCTTGTTCAACTCTCGGTTACATCTATTTTCGAGAAGGCTTAAGTCAAAATGGAGTGGACCTTTTGAAGTTGTGTTTGTGACTCCGTTTGGTGCACTTGATCTAAAGAACAAAAGTGGGGAGATTTTCAGAGTTAATGGGCACAGGGTCAAGCACTACCTGGGCAAGATTGATGACAACCATGTGGTGGCATTTCTCCATCTTAAGAGAATTGAGGGTAACCTGCGTCGTGCCGGGACATTAAATCAGGCGCTTCTTGGGAGGCAACCCATGTGTTTTTCTTTGATTTTCTTTGTAGTGTAGGATCTGTTTTTGGACTAACTAGTCGTGTGATGTTGTAGGATTATTTTGATGTAGTGCACATGGCTAAGTTGGAAAAATAGCTCTCTGAAGTTTGCAATGCGGACCGCAGTGCATTTTGTGCGGTCCGCAAAGCTGTCTCACCAAAAATTCACTCTATGAAGTTTCCACCGCGGCCGCACTGCCATTCTGTGCGGTCTGTGGTAGACCACTGCGACCGCGATTGTTTTTGTGCGGTCCGCGTTAAGCAAGTGCCCAATCCCAGCAAAGTTGAGCACCGGGGACCGCGGTCATTTTGTGCGGTCCGCGGTGGGGGTAAGTAACGTGGGTCCCAAGACAAAATTCTATAAATAGGGCCTAAGGGCCTCATTTTACACTTTTCGCTACTTGCTATCTCAACAGTAAAAATTTCATTGTGCATCACCCTTGCTAATTTCAAGTGATTCGTCTCATTCATCTCATCTTCATCCTACATCTAGTAAGTTTAATTTTGTCCCCCTAACTTCTTAATTTTGTATTTTCTTGTTTAATTAGTAGTTTTTTCTTTTTCTTTCTCCCCCTTTTCTTCTTTAATCCATTAACCATGTGTAGGGGTTGTTTCACAATGCTTAATTTAGACCCATTTTAATTAATTACACTGATTAAACACCTAGGGTATCAATAACATGTGCATTTAAACTTGAATAAAAATAAAAGTTGAAACCCTAGGATGGGAATCTGTGCGGTTCGCGGTGCTTTTGTGCGGACCGCGGTGCTTTAGTATCACTTAAGTCCTAGATGAGGACCGCGATGTATTTTTATGCGGTCCGCGATGCATTTTTGTGCGGTCCGCGGTGCCTTAATGCGGACCGAGGTTCTTTTTGTGTGGTCCGCGATGATCATCTTCAGAGAGTGGGTATTCTGAACCCCACCTCAGTGCTGACCGCGGTTCTTTTTGTGCGGTCTGCGATGATCATCTTCAGAGAGTGGGTATTCTGAATCCCACCTCAGCGCGGACCGCGGTTCTTTTTGTGCGGACCGCGGTGACCTTTTTCAGAGTGTGGGTAGTCTGAACCCTATCTTAATGCAGACCGCGGTTATTTTTGTGCGGTCCGCGATGCCTTAATGCGGACCGCATTGCATTTTGTGGGGTCCGTGGTCTGCAACTCCAACTCCAAATACCTGCTACCTTTGTGTTCACTAATCTATCCACTGCTTGGCAACTAACAAACTTTACATGATTTCAACTTGCAGATTATGGTTCAATCAAGAGGTGGCGGGCGAAAACCAACCGGAAAGGGAGAATCCTCGCGGGGGAGAGGCAAAGGGATGATCAAATTAGCCCTCAAAGTTCGGCAAGCCATAAAAACCACCAGAAAAACAATCAGAGCATTGGATAGAGCTGCTTCCCAATCGGGAAGTGAGTATGCACTCTCCAGAGAGGCATCTGATTCAGAGTCAGTACCAGAGTCTGTCCCAGACTTTCCGGAGAGGTTCAAATTGACAAATGAACCTTCTGACTCCCCTCCTGCCCAAGCATCAGCACATTCTGAGTCGTCTAAGGGTTTAGCTGCAGGGAGTGATCATGAATACTCCACCTCACCCACAACTTCACTATCGGGTGAGCACTCCGAAGAAGAAGAAGCAGGGGATGAACCCCAAACATGGGGAATTGAGAGAACAAGAAATCCTGAAGCATGGCAAGATCGGTTTGTGAGTGAACCGACCTTTCATAAATTCCGGGAATGGTGGCCTGAGAAGAAATTAATCCTGGAGCGAAATTTCATCAAATGAGATCTTCTGCCAGACAACCCCAATGTGCTAAAACAGTTCACAAAAGATAAGGCTGGGACTACTTCAATTTCCGGGTGGTGGAAGCAAATGAGCACCTAGTCAAGGAGTTTTACACTAATGTTGCCTATGTTAAACAGGACTCCAAAGCGACTAAGGTGCGGAATCTGACAATGCCTTTTGATGGGAATGCAATAAATGGGTACCTTGACTTCGATGATGAGGATGAGTCGGATTACTTTGAGAAGTTGAACTTGGGGGATGATGCCCATCCATGTCTAGCTGAACATTTGGCAATCCCAGGTACCACCCCAGACTGGTTGCAAGTAGGGAAGGTGATTCTGAGGAGAACATTAAACTTTTAAGCTAAAGGTTGGGATATATTCGTGTGTAACAGACTAGACCCCACCTTTCACGAAAACTCTCTTTCTCTCAGTCGTGTTGTGCTGGTGGCCTCAATCATGGCAGGGTACCTGATTAACGTCAGGAATGTGATGTCACGGGTAATCAGTCGGGCGGTGAATGAAGGCGACATATCCTAACCTTTCCCCAACTTCTTGATTATTTACTTTGAGGACCAAAAGGTAAAGGGGAGGAAGTTTGATGTAAAGGTGAAGCCAAAGGCTCCGTTCTCCTAGTATAGCCTTCAGGGTGATGACGACCCCAAGAGCAAGAATTTCAAAGGAAAAGCCATTGTTTTCACTGGCCAGTCTGAAGAGCCAGTGGTTGTAGTGGCATCTACTCAGCCTGCCTCAGCCACCCCAGACATTTCTCTAGGCCCCTCCACTTCAGCAGCCCCAGGCATTCCTTCATCACGGGCATACCCTCTGACTGCCCACCGACTGAGCCAGACCCTATACAGTATCAACAACTGGATTCACGCAGCTACTTCTAAGTTGTCTGTCATTTTTACGACGGTGGCAGCCCAAGCTGCACCTCCTCCGCCACAGGTCCCACAGTCCGTGGAGGACATCCTCAAGGAGCTTTTGGGAAACCAGAAGAAGATCCTTGAGAACCAAAAAATGATTCTGGACGCTGTTGGCAATCATGGAAAGGCACTGAAAGATCTTGCCAAGGAGACTAAGAAGTTGAGGAAGACACGTGCCTCCAAGGAGTCAGTGAAGAAGTTACGGGAGGATGTAGATAAGATGAAGGCAAACCATTTGCCTTTGGACCTGCTATTGCATGACCGACTTCCTAGCCTGAGTCATAGCCGGAGATAGAGAGGCCACCAAAGAGGAAGAGAGTGATTCCCAGTACTGGGGGTATTGTTATAGAGTTGGCGGACCCGCGGGGAGGTACCTCGAGTCAGCCACAACTGCCAGTACATGCCCAGGTTATAGAGGAGATCCAGGTCCCGATGGAGACACAGGGTTCTGAGGACCAGTCACAGGCTCCCATGCAGTCCACATACCCCGGGACCCATACTCAGGATCCTATGCAGACGGAGGGCCTATAAGGAATTTCTCTTTACTCTTTCTCCTTCTATTTGTGCTATTTTTGGTTAGTTGGAATTGAGGACAATGCTAACTCTCATTTGAGGGGGTAGCCCTATTTTGGATTTGGATGACTGTACATATGTGATACTATTTTTATTATGCTTTTTTTTTCTTTTGGTATGTACATAACTTTACAAGTCTAGTATTTTTCGTATTTCGTACATTTGGTCTGTATATAAAGTTACTTTCTGATGTATATATTCATTCCCCCCTATGTATATTTGATTAATTCCCCTCTTGTATATATTAATTCTACTTTACGCATTTTACTTCCCCCATTTTTCCTTTTCATAGCTTCTTATTTTATTTTCGTAGTTCTTGTTTTGAATTTTCGCATGCAATAAGCCTTTGGTTTTCTTAATGCCACTGTTCTTTCCAAAGGTGGAATTTGTATGAACCGGGTGGCTCTTCCCGAGGATGGATGGTGTGACAACCTTCTTAAGGGTTTGAGTCTGTTTTTCTTTTTGCCCTTTGTGTAAATAGTAGTTAGTGAGTAATGGTGCCTCAAGCAAAGCTTCAGTTGGGCCTAACACATTTGCCTTTGATCCTATGGTCAAAAATAACTCGTTGTGTTTAGGATGGTGAAAGTTGTGATCTTGAAACTCTTGTGTTGACCGATAATCATCAAGTGGTTTTTCGGGACCATTGTGTTTCTCAAATCATAGCTAAGGTCGTTGTGGGCCCCCAACTCTGTTTCTTTAGCAACCCATAGTTTGAGTGGTGAGAATTTGAATTGCAAGTCCAAGTCCCGTGCCATTAGTCTAGAACTTGCCCTGAATGTTTGTCTAGGCGAAATCCTAAGTGTAGTTTGACTTGAGATGTGATTATAGGCTCTCCTTGATAAGAATGATGACTTGAACATTTCCATAGCCTACCAATGACAATTTCCCTAGTCAACCCTTTTGAGCCTCAGACCTTTTTCTTTCAAAAACCATAATACAAGCCTGTACCCGTTCTAACCCTCTCTTGGCACCCCTTCTTTCCTTAGAACAAGGCAAAAGCGTAAGTTTGGGGGAGAAACTAGGAATGCAACAAAGTGAAAAAGAAGGTACAAAAAGGAAGAAAAGGAAAGGCAATGAAAAAGAAAGAAAAGAAATTCAAAAAGTCAAAAAGAATGAACAATTTAGAAGAAATAAAAGGGAATCAATGAAAGAAAAAAGATTAAAGGTGTGGAATGCTTAGAAAGGAGAAAAATGATTGAAATGAACAAGAAGGAGTGACAATATGTTTATCTAACCCCTCAGAAAGAGCTTAATGACTCAAGAAGTCAAGAGAATGTGCACAAAAAGTGAAACAAATGAAGTGCTTAAGGGAATATGGTACCTACCTAGACCAAATATTTCCTACCTTGAACCAAAAGCCTTCATCATGTATCCACAAAAGTCCTATATGATCTTGAGTTGAATGAAGCTTACATTAGTGGCGACTCACATAAGGGGCAAACCTATGGTACTTTGAGCCGGACTTGAGTCTTTTCCTTGAGAGAGATGAGTGAACTCCCATTATCCTAGTTCTGAGTGTTACAATCTTAAAGTGAGGTCTGCTTAGGGAGAGTTGAGGAGTATGAGTTTGGGTTCCACAATGACCAAAGTAGTAGTAAGAGTTTCGTTGATGAGTCGAGTCAACTCTTGATACTCTTGTGTCGCACTGAAATCCATGGTGTTAAAAGGTAAAATGTTGTTAATGATTCATTTGCATTGAGGGCAATTGTTAGTCCTAATTGATGCTAGAAGAGGTTACCTTAGGACAACTGAATTTTCTTGGACTTACTCAAAATGGGGTGGGGCTTATTTTTGTTTGCTTGAGGACAAGCAAAAGCTTAAGTTTTGGGGAGTTGATAACTAGGGATTTTACCTTAATTTACACTCTTTCTTGCTTAAGTTCTAGATGAAATTTTATGCAAAATAGTCTCAAAGGCTTACTTGTTGTTCTTGTTGCAGGGTTTAGTTAAAAAGAGTGACAAATAGTCAAAAACCTGCTAAAAAGAAGTGAAACATGCACAAGCAAAGTCCAACTGACCAGTGCGGACCGCAGTCCATTTTGTGCGGTCCGCAGTGAAGAGATTCAGAGAGTACTTTTTGAAGGCAAAACCACCGCGAACCGCAGTCCACTTTGTGCGGTCTGCACTGAAGAGATTCAGAGATTACTTTTTGAAGGCAAAACCACCGCGGAACACAGTCCATTTTGCGCGGTCCGTACTGATGAGATTTAGAGAGCATTAATTTTGAAGGCCAGAAGACCAACGCGGACCGCAGTCCATTTTGCGCGGTCCGCACCGAAGTCACCGCGGCCGTGGTGTCCAAGTTTAGAGACTCAGTTTTTCAAGACAAAGACCTCAGCGCGGCCGCAGTCCATTTTGTGCAGTTCGCGGTGACCACGCAGGGGTATTTTTGTCCAGAAAATTTGGCTTAGTATAAATAATTTCTTTTCTCATTTTTAGGTCAGCTTTTGTACTCTGATATATTGAGGAGCTCGTGAACGATATTGTTACGCTATTTTGAGTAATTTTAGAAGTGTTTTAACATTGAATCTTGCAATTTTAGTTTGTAATTCAATTATATGGGTCATTCTTCATCTATTACTCTGATTTCTTCTCTTATCATGAGTAGCTAAACCCATTAGCTAGGGTTGTGTCTCAACCCTAGTGTAGGTATTTGAGGTTCCTTTAAATTAAGGCATAGATGTTTATGGGTAATTGGTATTTGTGCTGATTTATGGTTTTCATGTTAAATTAGTGGTTGCAAACACTAATTGGTGTTTATTTGACTTGGGTTCTTCTTGAGAAAGAGAACTTGAGTCTAGAAAATCAGTCCAACAAGGAATTGGGACGTATTCAAGAGATTGATAGTCCCAATTAACGGGTTAAACCTAGAGAGAGTAAAACCCTACTTGAGCCTATATTGCTTGTATGATTTTGACACCCAATTGGTCTCGAGAGAGGCAATTAGGTCAAAGCCACTCAATCTACCAAGAGGTATAGAGTGGGTAATACCGTGCATTGGCTATATCACAATCCCCTTTATGACATATTTGCCTTAGGTATTGGAATCTCGTTGAGTACTCACCTAGGAGAAAGTCATAGCCCTAGTCCTCTTTATCTATTAAGAAAATACTCAAAAATACACTAGTTAGTTAATTAGATATTTGCAATTAGTCTAAACCATAGTTATAATATAAAACCAAAAGTATGAAAAGTGCAATTAAGAGCACGAAACACTACTAGATCACTTAGGAACTCAACTCCCACAATCGTAACTCCTTGTGGATTCGATCCCGACCTGTTCGGGTAAAAGATGCATTGACCCTCATCTTGCTACTATTTAGTAGTGTAGGTGAGCGCCGATCACTTTTGCTATGCGGAAGATAGACGTTGATTCCATAAGCGAGAGTGAAGCACCTTCAAAGATTGTTAGGAAAATCATGGATTCTGATACGTCGGTTAAGATAACGTTAGAGTAGTCTTAGGTGAATGTAGTTTTCCATGGGATTTTTTTGTGAATACTATTTTTTGGGACAGCGTGTTGGTAAAGATGGTGTTTAACTTATCAAAAAAAAAATTATTCATTGTATTAACAGTGGTTATGTACGATCATTTCAAGTATCCAACCGATGCATTCATTGTTTTTGTGCATTTGAATTCATCTGTCCTTCAACATGTTATTTTTGTATGTTTACAACAATTTGTATTGATATGTATTCAACTTATTGTATTAGTCTGTATTCAACTTACTTTATTACTTTGTATTCAACTTATTGCATTCATAACAAGTCGACAGGTTTATATTATAATTTAACATATTGTATTCATCTGCATTTCAACATGATATATTTATCTATATTCATTAAGTTGCATTTATAGGTATTCACCAGATTATGTTCACATATTTTCAGCAGGTGTATTTAGACCGTCATATTTATATAATATATTGTATTAATATTTATTCAGGTTTATTTGAAATATATGTATGCATCTGTATGCATATGTATTCAAGTGTATTTAGACCTTTGTACAATACATATTTCGACATCTATACATGTATAACAGATTATATTAATATGTATTCGGGTGTATTTGAATACATGTATTTAATATTCAGAAATCATATTCAATCTCTAATATACGATATGTATTAAAAAAATCATTAGTTTTAACGCTTGAGTATGCTTGGCTTTACCCTAGCGTCGCCAGCTTAAAGCCAGCCACAACCTGACTTTTGCCTTGCAAGGCCATCCTAAAGCCAGCCCCAGCCTGGCTTTTGCCTTGCCAGGCCTGCCTAAAGCCAGCCCCAGCCTGGCTTTTGCCTTGCAAGGCCAGCCTAAAGCCAGCCCCAACCTGACTTTTGCCTTGCAAGGCTAGCCTAAAGCCATGTACTTTTACATGTTAAATTTGATCAATGCGCATGTGATTAATACTTGGACAAACTCAGTACATCTTTTTACAATACAATCATATCCTATGTATATAACTGAGTGTAAATCATATGTATTCATCCTTCTACTTTGTATTGAATTTTAATGGTCTTTGAGCTCAAATCTATGTTCAGTTGCTTAGAAATTGACGCAACCAAATCATTACACGACGCATACTCCTTTATCTGTATTCCCTCAATCGAATAATCGACGTAGTTAACATTTATTGCCATTATCTATATTTATTGCATACTTTATTTATCACATTCAATGACAATCATTGAGCATTCGTAGTAGGCATTCAATATTATCAGACACGGACCTACATCATTATCTTTAAATTTCAGATCTAGTAGTTATTATATTTAACTAGGATTCATCCTCTATTTTCTCGTTAATTCATTTACAAAAAGGTTTAGCCCATTTTTGGTAAAACAAATACTACAACTATATATCCCTTTCAAATCTCTTCTTTAGGCATTAGTTTTAGGAGCTATACATTGTGTTAGGATTGGGAATTCGGGTAGTGCGAAATTTAGCCAAACAATATTATAACGACAATAAAAACAATGCAAGTTGATAAAAATGACAATTAAAGCATATAAAGAAGATATCAATTTAACGTGGTTCGGTCAGTGTGACCTACATCCACAAGTGGAGATGAGTAATTTCACAATAGCAACAAGAGTACAAAAGAGCATACAGAGTTAGAGTAATTACTCTAATTAATCCCAAATACCCCCGAGAGAATAACCTCACAAGATCACTCCAAAGAAAGGAGATCACACAAGTGTTTCCTAACACTCAACTCTTTCACAAAATACTCTCAATTACTAAAGGAGGAAAGAAACAAGAAATGAAGACTCAAGTCTTGTTGGTGTGTTTAAAATGAACTAATGGTCTTTCCTTTTATGTAAAAGAAAAGATACAACTTGTGCAAATGATATCCATCATACAATGCAATATTTTTGGGTGCCAAAGGATATTGCCAATAAAATCTACTTTGCAAATAGGCTTATGCTTATGTGAGATGTACTTCACTAGCCAAAATATCGGTCGTAATTACACATATTCTGGTTCATGATGCAATATTGCTCGTGTGATTCTTTAGTACTGTTTACAGATAAATATATAGGATTAGTTTGTTTTCTGATGAACAAAGACAGATAGAACCAACAGGAGATAAAAGAAAGTACCAGTCTACACATAACACTTGCTCTCGCGCTAAAAACTCATTAGTAATCTGCAACAAACACATTGACCCGTGCAAAATCCGGTCAGCCTTTACCGGTAAACTTGTTAGAATAAGGAGGTTACAACACAATAACTACTACGCTTCTGTCTCAAACAAGTTGGAAATCATAAATATGAATCATCATCATAAAAAGTGTTTCAATTAAACATAGGTAAATACTAAGTAAGTAATTTTGGAGAGATTAAACTTTCCGTAAAAACAAATCCTTGATGATAGATATCAAATTGAGCCCATAACTCAAATGGACCTTTGGATGTCCAATATCCTCCCCCCAAATATCGAAAATGTGTCCAGTAGCGTAGTACTTCATCATCTGCAAACCTATATTTCAGTGTACTCGAGAAAAACTTATCATCTCGTATGGTATATAATTCAGTCCAAGATTCTTTGACACCATAGTCTTTAATAACCCATATCCTAAAAGTCCCTCCCGCCTTCTCATTAATACAAGAAGAATAAGTGCAAATCATTCCTTCCAATACTGAAACGCCAGGTTGGACGTACCTGTTGCAAGAGTTCAAAACTCAGTTGTAAGTAACAGCCTGAAATTATTCACCTGCTGATGTCTGCTTTGACTGTTTTACAACGTGAAGCTAATGGGTTCGGGATTTTATTTCTTCTAAGTTACTTATTTCTAAATTAATAATTTGTACATATTTAATTAATTTTAAAGGCAAACTAAATATAAAGTTTAAACCAAAATTATTGGGTTCGGCCATACCCGCATCCGAAGTTCTTACTATGTCACTGTTTACAACTCTCTTCCCTGTAAATTAAGTAAAAGTTGTTATCATCCTCATTCATAGAGACGATGAGGGTGTACTGGAGGCAAAAATGAAATCTTTATATATGAAATTTGCTCAAACACCACCCTAGTTAGGGGTGTACATAAGCCAGATTGGTTCGGTTTTTATCAAAACTAAACCAATCCGGCTTATTAACCGAATTAAAATTTAATAGATCTTAACATATGAATATAGAAGAACAAAGAGATTGACGTATTTCAATGACACTTGATAAGATAGTAATAATACAAACCACTATTATTTAAATTAAATAATAATAGATGCACTTCATAGTTCCATCAAATATTATATTTTATGTGACGATCATAAATATTTTTAAACAATCTAAAGAAAATTCTATATAAAGTCTTAAACGTATATAAAAATATATATTTATATATCGGTTTGGACTTTTTTTTTCCCTACTCAATACCAAACCTAAACTAGTTTTTTAATCTATTTGGCTTGACTTTTCATTTGGTAGAGTTTCCGATTCTGTTCAAACACCCCTAACCCTTGTTCTTGAGAAAAGAAATACACACACAACAGGTACCTTTGTTAGGCGATTTGCATTTTTTTTCATCTTCGAAGCTTCTCTAGGTCTAATTAAGACATGATTAAATCATCTCAGGTAACATTTTATCATCTTCATACATATTTTTAATATCTCTACGTGAAGTCAAAAGTTTGAGAATTTTCTGATAAATAATGAAAGAGAATTCAATTCAAAGTATTCAATGACCTTTGTTGTTTACCAAATAGGCATATGAATATGAGGAAAGATTTTATTTAAAAAAAAAGGTGAACTTAATTTTATAATTGTAATGTAAAAGTCATACTTTGACATCATAAATTCCCTTATGTATGTAATATACTTTCTATATTATATACTGTATGATAAATTTTTACCTAGGAAGTTTACTTATAATTAAATAATTTAATATTATTTGATTTTTATTTTTATAATATATCGACATTTAATTTTGCCTTAACATTAATTTGCAAGATATACATGTAGCATTATTAAATTTGTTAGTAACATTAATGTGAATAATTCTTAAGTCAATATTCTTAACCATACCTAGTGAAATAATTTTAACAAAAATTATAAAATTAACGCAAATATATCAGTCAAGCCGTATTTGTTAATCAAATAAACAAAATACCTACATTTAGCACACTGACACATCAAAATATCACTTCTTAAAAAAAAATATTAACATGTAACAGCTTTAAAAGACTTAATATTAAACACAAATATCTTTGAATTTTTTTGAAAGTTTTACTGACTTATACTATCATTTGTTAACTAAATCTTTTTTTATTATTTTAAATAAATATTTAAAAATAATTTTTTGTCTCAATATATGTTCATGTTTGAATATGACTAAACAAATTGAATGCCATGACAAAATTAAATATAAGGACATATTATAAAATAGTAAATAAAATAATATGAAACTATTTTAACTATAACTAAAATACCTAGGTAAAAAGTAATAAATAATATATAAGATATTACATAATGGGAGGATTTATAATACCAAAGCATAATAGCTTTTCAGGTGAAAGTTTTATAAAATTTAGTTGAAGTGACAATTGTGATAACTATAGCATAATAAAATATTCGTGTAATATAAGAAAGAAAAGTGATTATTTGGTAATAAACACAAAGTTGAAAGACTTTTATGTAACCAAAAAAAGAAAAGTGATATTAGGGTAATGCACACAAAGCTAAATGACCACCCATGAAATTTACTCTCTAATAGGCCATGTAGGGTTCGTTTGGTTAGAAGATAAGTTATGCTGAGATTAGTTATGCTGAAATTATTTATTATTGACTGTTTGGTATATTCTAGTATTAATCCTAAGATGTCAGTTTTACTGCTTTATCCTGTGATAATTTATCCTTGGATTATTATTCCTCCCTCTGACAGGTATAAATTATCTTAATTATTTTTAATTTTGAAATAACTTATCTCAGAATTAATAACCAAATAAGAAATAAAATAATAGAAAAAATTTATCTCAAAATTATTTTTACTTTATCTGTAATACCAAAAGACCCCTCAAGCTCTTGACTTGAACCAATGGAAAAGCAAAAAGGAGAACAACATAAAAGATAAAGAAAAGAAAAAGGCAAGCAACAACAATGTTAATTGGTCAACAACCCCTAAATTACGGTGTAATCAAAGCCTCCCTACTAATAATCCGCCTTTTTCTTTTTTCATTATGCCCTTTCACAGTGGCCAAGGCCAACAGAGTTTAACCCTTATATACTTGCATTATATTGAATTAGAAAATATGCGCCGTTTTTCATGACATTTCATTTTATCAATTTTATATTAAAAATGAGCAATTAATCTTTATTAAACCCGACTTCGAATTAATGTTCACATAAATTGGATGTGTGACTAACCAAGACCAAAGTTAGAAAAGTTTAATACTCACGTCAAGTTTGTTCCAATATAAAAAAATTTCTTTTTAGCAGTAATTACAGAATTTGTCAAGACGAACGAAGATTATCATAACATTTTTTTGGCCATATTTGCCTTAGACCCGATGTAGTAGAGGTGAAGGCCATTGGGATGAAAAGTTGGAATTTTTTTTGGTCTAAAGAGCTTTCGCAACCCATCTATCAATATCATTATTTACATTTTCTTGGTTTTACTGCTGAATTCAAACTTCGTTTAGGTCCGAGGAACACCTATATAAGTTATAACTTTGTCAACAAACAAAAGAAAAATTGTGTTCATACTAAAAAAAAAAAAAATCACTGACAATAAAAATAATAATTCAATATCCACATTCCTAATACATACAAAAGAGAGAAAAGGAAAGGGACTTTTTATATAGTGACACATCACATAAATATAACTGATAATCAAAATATAACTGTCAAATCCGGCTTTTCAATTGACAAAGTTGAAATTCAAGAAGTCTACAAACAATATGAATCATTAAATTTAATTTAACTGATGGAAAGAACCCAACATCTATTTCGGCACAAATTACTCATGAGCTTTCCGACGGGATATTGTCAAGGATGCTGCATGATTTTGATTGTAGGATACAACAAATGAAAATATTAGACATAGCAGTTTCAAAAGATAAACTTCTAAAAACTTATATAACAATATACTAATGTCAGACTTGTGAAATCAACACAAACCAATGCTTTGAGAAATTGCACAAACTTACAAAGGGTGTATGAGAATAACTAATGTAATTTGTCTTCTTATGTTAAGAACCGAAACAGGAAAAGAAAAAACAAATAAAATAGATTTTAAAAATTTCTTACAAAGAAACTGGATTTCATCTCCTCGTAAGTCTACTTCTAATATTCTTCTACATGACATAGATCAATTTTCATTCTCAAAGTATCTTCTTATCAGCATACTACTTCGTCTCTACTGAATTGCTAAGGCCAATAAAGATTGATGATTAATCGCTTTACCCGACTCTGCAAGAGTGTTGTCTCCATAACTGCACTGATGTTTTGTCTCTGATCTGTCAATATTGTAAAGGCCAAAAGTTACCTTCACCCGATATTTTCTTGATTTGTCTCTTTATAAATCCATGGATAGAGTCTTTCTGAATTCTTCTATATTATTGAATGGATTTAGACGAATGTACTTTACTTTTGAGAGAGTAATGACCAAGTAAATATCCTACATTTAATGAGAAAATAAAGCACTTAATTGTAACGGATATATGAGCTCAAACGAAAACCGCATTTGCTGGCCTTAAAAGGCCTTGCAACTTTTCATTGCCGGCCTTTATTATAGGAAAGGAAAATAATCAAAGAATGAAGGGAAAAAACTTTAAAAAAAGGAGAAAAAAGATAAATAGTATCATTGGCCAAAGAGAGGTGCCAAACCATCTTCTGTTGTCCCAACTTTATATATATATAGATATATAGATATTTACCCTAATTATATACTTTAATATATATTGTAACAAGTTACTTGCTTTATATTTTAGGTTATTATTTTTTTTACTTATAATGGATGATTGCTTGTAGTTATATTTTTACCCATTTGATAGTATTATTATTTTTATCATGTCAATATATAAAAATTTGACTCACAATAACAACAACTCTATTCGAGTCTATAATATTTCAGTACCCGTACTTAAAGATAAGATTACAGGTTCGTTAATATATGCTACTGTAATATATATATATATATATATATATATATATATATATATATATATATATATATATTCTTCTAGTAAGTAGAGTTAGACCTAGAATTTTAACGCGAAGGGTTGCTGGTATTTTGCTCAATCAATATCCCTAAAGGTAAAGACGGATATAAAATTTCAAGAGGATGAGTGCACTATTGTGAAGATGCAGATTTAAAATTTATATTGACGAGTTTAACTTTAGTATCTACCATGTGCCCACTACACTTTTGAAATTATAAGTTCAAAATTATATTATTTATAAAATTTTAGTGATTTTCACGTATATATCTGTACTCCGTGCCGAAAACAAGACCGTCCAAAGTGAGATTTGAACCACCAATTTCACTCGTCGAGGTGCACCCAATGAATAATGCACCATACGAGTCTTTGAGCATGGGTTCACGCACATATAATTAAGTAATTTCAAGAAATATAACATTATTATATGTGGTTTAGGAAGAGGAGTATGAATTCACGTAAACCATACCCTAAAATTTAAATACGCCCCTCCTAAAAAAATTTAGTGTTCAAAGTATCACGTTATTTATATTAAACATTTTCATATATATATATATATATACATGCCTTGATTGCTAGAAAATAAAGTGAGACTAAAAGAAAATAGAACACATTATGGACATAGGACAGAAACATTGATGATTTGAATTTCGACATCTTAACTACTCTCCTCCAACTAACTAGAAACAATGATAATGAGTAATGTTACTATAGTGAGTAAAAAAAGTTGATTAGCACATGGCATATGGCCCATTCTCCCCCGCCAGTCATGGCGAAAATACAACACATTTTGTCAACTTTCAAGAAGCTCAAACTCCATATAGATAACCCAATCCCTCTTTACTAATTAACATCATTCCAAAAATTTGCATGCCTTCTCATTTTGCTACAATTAATGGCAAAGAATAAGTCATTTTTGTTACTCTTTCTTGTTTTGAGCTTCATTTCTGGGATTTTTTCACAGTATGAGTTAGAGGAACTAACATGGTTAGATGACAGAGATGATGAAATTTCTATGTTTCATAACCAGCATTCTGCTATGAGAAGATGTGATTTAACTTCTGGAAAATGGGTTTATGATCAATCTTATCCTCTTTATGATTCTACCTGTCCTTATCTTAGTACTGCTGTAGCTTGTACCAAGAATGGCCGTCCTGATTCTGACTATGAAAAATGGAGGTGGAAACCTCATGGTTGTGAAATTCCTAGGTAATTAAAGTTATAATGTCTTATTCTTTAGTTTTTTTGGGGGGTATAAGGTTTAAAAGAAAAAAAAATGTCTATTGGAAACAGCTTCTATACCTTTGCGTACACAATACTTTCCCCAGACTTCACTTATGGGATTACACTAGGTTTGTTGTGTTGTTGTTGTTGTTGTTGTTGTTGGGATAAGGGTAAAAAATGTCCATGTATTATACAAAATATCAAGATTTTACTAACCATTATATGTTGGCCACGGATTCGAGCCGTGCAAACAGCCTCTGGCAGAAATGCAGGATTATGCTGCGTACAATAGACCCTTGTGGTCCGGCCCTTCCCCGGACCCCGCACATAGTGGGAGCTTAGAGAATCGGGCTGCTCTTTATTATATGTTGGCCACTCATATACCTATAGCAAATCATCTAGTATTTGCCCTTGATTAATTCACCCTATGCTGGAGCTTTGTTAAAATCAAAGGTCCAATACGAGACAGTTTGCAGACGATAAGGGTATGAATACCCCAATGTAGAGCGTAAAATTAAGATATTTTGGTGTTTTTGACCATTCTCTTTTGTTGGTTGAATTGTTGGAAATATTGATACGATGATCTAATATTCTTGGTGTGAAATGCAGGTTTAATGCATTGGAATTTCTTGGAAGGATGAGGAAGAAGAGAATAATGCTTGTGGGTGATTCAATAGTGAGGAATCAATGGGAGTCTCTTGTTTGTTTAGTTCAATCTGTTATCCCTATGGCTAGAAAAACAGTAACCTATGTTGGCCCTACTATGGCTTTCCATGCTATGGTGAGAAAGTGTTAGAATCTTGTTTCACTTATTACCGGTTTGAGCCGTGGAAACAGCCTCTTGCAGAGATGTAGGTCAAGGCTGCGTACCATAGACCCTTATGGTCCGGCCTTTCCCCGGACCCCGTGCATAGCGGGAGCTTAGTGCATCGGGTTGATTACGGGAAGTTACTTGTAGTTATCTATCTGTATAGAAGTTAAACTCTTTCGTTATTACTATAACTGGAACTGATATAAAACATAATACTAAAAGTTCCAAACTAGTTAACTGATGGTTGATTGGCTTTTCAAAGGATTTTGAGACAACCATAGAATTCTGCTGGGCTCCTTTTCTGGTTGAATTGAAGAAAGGACCAGAAAACAAGAGAATATTGCATTTGGACATGATTGAAGAGAATGCAAAGTATTGGAGAGGAGCTGATGTTCTTGTTTTTGATTCAGCTCATTGGTGGACTCATTCCGATAAATATAGTTCGTAAGATAAATTTTGCTTTCTATTTTTACCCTTTCTCCTCGCTTATGATTCTCGAATATGAAGGCAATTTCTATAACGCTATGCTTTGAGGTCATTGACATAGTTTTATTGAACCATTTAATTGAAACTCAGGTGGGACTTAATAATGGAAGGAAACAGTTTCTATAGAAACATGAATCCAATGGTTGCCTATGAGAAAGGACTAATGACATGGGCTAAATGGGTAGACTTGAATCTTGATCCCCGAAAAACTCGAGTTTTCTTCAGAAGCATGTCGCCTCGACATAACAGGTACTCGTCTTGATTATTACATTTCTACAAAATATGCAGTTCCCTATATATCCTACTTTGGTTCATAGAATGTGTGAAGAAAATGTTCACTTTCGTATGTGTTATTGTCATTCGTATAATATTTGGTCTGAGATGAACTTAAATTGAGCAAGACATGGTCAGTGAGGATTCGAAGAGGAGCCTTAGCATAACTGGTAAAGTTGCTGCCATGTGACTAGGAGGTCACGTGTTCGAGTTGTGGAAACAGCCTCTTGCAGAAATGCAGGGTAAGGCTGCGTACAATAGACCCTTGTGGTCCGGGCCTTCCCCGAACCCACGCGCATAGCGAGAGCTTAGTGCATCGGGCTGCCCTTTTATGATCAGTGCGGATTCATATAGCCGACCCCTATTTGCTTGACAATGAGGCTTAGTTGTTGTTGTTGCATTATGATTTGTTAGGGAAAATGGATGGAAATGCTTTAATCAGAGGGAGCCTCTGGAATTCTTTAGTCACCCTCATGTTCCGGAACCACTACTTGTGCTAAAAGAAGTGCTAAGGAGGATGAGTTTTCCAGTATCTTTCCAGGATATAACGACGATGACAGCTCTAAGAAGAGACGGGCATCCTTCTGTCTACAGTAAGTTTGTAAGCCAAACAGGTAAGCAGCACTTAGGAGACTATAAATCTGATTGTAGCCATTGGTGTCTTCCGGGAGTACCTGATACCTGGAACGAAATGCTGAACGCCATGCTCTAATTAGTACTAAGATGTGTCGATATAGCTTAGGAGGTCATCATTGAGATGACTTGTTTTTCATTGTTGAGTTCTTGTTCCTTTTTATTTTAGCCTGATGTTTCCAGCACTTTCTTCAGTGCCGAGTGTTTGATGTAAACAACTGATGCTTCTGAATGCGCAGAACTGTGTTAGTTCTTGAAGTCTAAGCAGTTTCATATGTGCAAATTAATGTAATGAGAGGTGATTTTCCATCTTCACTTTGTCATCTCTTCACTCCTTGGGAATTTTTTTTAAAACTTTAACAGCTTGAACATTGAAGGGGAGCCTTGGCTTGCTGCCATGTGACCAAGAGATCACGGGTTCGAGCCGTGAAAACAACCTCTTGCAGAAATGCAAGGTAAGGCTGCGAACAACAGATCCTTATGGTTCGGCCCTTCCCCAGACCCCACGCCTAGCGGGGGCTTAATGCATCAGGCTGGCCTATTTTAACAGCTTGAATTGATGAAATGATGGTGTCTATCAATATGACAGCAGCATGCTTGCTTTTTACACTTTAGCTTTTGCCTTATAGCAATGGTCCTTCTCTTACTTTTTTCACATTCTGATGTAGACAATGTTATGACCAAAAGAACTATATCTGACTAGAAGACAATAAAATACAACAAACCTATTGCAATACTTCATGTATTGCGGGAGAATTCAACCTATTACTGATCAATTGAAAGACCTTCAACAAAAGCTATTGTTTGTACCCTGATTTAGCCTATGTTGCACGGACTCTCCAAAACACCTGTCGGCTGTCGCACACGTGTTGGATCCTCCAAAATGATCCGACACGCACCAAGCAACATAGGATTTAGCTGTATGTTAAATACTCTAAGTGCGTTCTAAAAGTATGATGACAACAACAAACCCATTGATTTCTCACAAGTAGGGTTTTGGGGGTAAGGTTGGCAAAGAGGCTGTTTCCGATATACCTCGGCTAGAATAAGAATAAAATGCCAAAAACTCTCACTCTTTTCTGGAATCTTTTAAAATAGTTTTGCCTAAACTAACTAATTAGAAGAGACATTTTTTAGCCTAGATACAAAACATAAATATTTCACCAAAGAACTTAAAGAAATCTAAAAGTTTTACTAATTCTCAGTATTTTTATGTTGCAAGTTGCAACCCTTGAAAGCCTGCAGCAGTTTTCTTTTTTTGGAACTATGGTAATTTAGTTGATATTGAACAAAGAAAATAAAAGACACAAAATAACAAAAGCTATAGATATTCCTATAATCTATGTTCATGCTATTGAGGAACAAACTTCTTCCTTAATTTAGCAATCTCCTTATCATTCAATCCAAAAGCCTTTATCAAAAGCTCCTCTTTAATTCCTGTTCCAAAAATAGCAGTTGGGATTTTCACCAATCCTGGATTTTGGCTGTTAAAACTTCCCAAAATAGTAGCTGGGATATCACCAACATTCATTTGGAAATGAACTAAACCTTTTGGAAACACCATCACTTCTCCTTTCTCAATAACCTTAGCAAAAACTCTGTTTCCTGAATCAACAAACCCCGAATAAATCTTCCCCTCGAGCACGAATGCAGTCTCAGTTGCCCTCGGATGAAAATGTGGCACGTTGATGCCATCAACGTCAAAATCAGCGCGAACAAATGACATGCCTAATGTGTTCAGTCCAGGAAAGACAGTGGAACTCACTGGAATGGATGAAAATCCAGTATGTTTAAAGTTCCCTGGATCTTTAATACCTGAATAGATAAAATCATCGACTGTGACCAACGATGAATTCTTACATGAAAGGAAGATTGAAGAGAATTCAGCTCTTGGTATACAGTAGTCATGAACTGGATCAGGATCATATGTTAGTCCTAGGTAGCTTTGAAAAAAAATAACTAGAAAAACTGTCATATGATGAGAATGAATCATGGTTTAGAATCAATATTCAAGAATGAAAATTTTTGAACCTTCTTGTTTTAGTGAAATAAGGGGCGCTAACGCGACTTTTCTTCAGCTGGCTTAGCCCTATCTATTCATCTATTTTCTGAAGAAATTGTTGCATCAAAGGAGAGAATGTTGTTTCAACTTTCAACCTTGACTAATCTAGACAGACAAAAATATATAATAGCAAGAAAATTTGAAACCTAGTGAATGGTTGTATTCAATAATTTGGCCTACTGTTATGTAATATATATGGAAATTTAACTGAGAAAAGTTTTCTTTTTATAGGAGAAATTATTGAGGAAATAATGATGTGGTGCTACACAAACAAAGCTTTGCTTGAGAACTAAGCTATGAAGGATTAGTTACTCAACATAAATGGCTGCAGTTAGGGGTGTACGTGAACCGGGTTGGTTCGGTTTTTATCAAAATCAAACCAAACTAACTATATTGGTTTGGATTGGCTCGGTTTTGTCGGATTTTTTGGAGGGTTTTGTTAGATGAATATTATTCGAATCTTGTTTTGTTAAATTTATAGATAAACTTTTGATAAGTGAATATACGTTTAGTAAATATTGAAAAAATTGACAAATATATGATCTATTAAAACATTCAAATGAGAGAATTTTGTTAGTAACACATGATAATTATTTTCTTAGTCATCTATCAATAATTTTCCATCAATGTAAGCTTTCAAGATTAACACATGAGAGGATCCCAAACATTTTTACATTTTTATAGAAAATTCAATATAAAGTCTTAAAAATACATATAAAAATTATATATTTATATATCAGTTTGTTCGAATTTTTTTACTCAATACCAAACTTAATCGGGGTTTTTAATCCGCCTGAATACCCCAAGCTGCAGCAGACAGTGATTTGCCATGCTTCTGCTTTTGTCTTCTTGCAAGATAATGGCAAAAGGTGATGATTCACTCTACTAATCTTTATTTAAAATAAGGTCCCCAAAGAAGGAAAAAGGTGCAGGAACTATTTTATTCTTAAATTATAAGACAAGTGAAAATAATGTAGCCATATTTTCACAACTAACTACCCCAAAAGGCAAAAGAAAATGATAACAATTGACAACCCCACATGATGACAACATTCTCTTCCTTTTTTTTTTCCTTTTATAATACTGGTGCCCGGCTAGCTACTTGTACACACCTCGACTGTTTCACTGCAGTGGCGGACCCAAGTATTGACTAGCGAATTCAACTGAATTCGGTTCATTAAAAAATAATATTGTGTATATGTATAAATTAGGATTAAAGCTGCATAAATTTTGTATAAATATTTATCTGAACCCACTTGACAAGTACTATTTTACGACTAAAGTTATATTCTTCTAACATTGAACCCGCTTGCACAAAATCATGGCTCTGCCACTGTTTCACCGTGTATCTTTTATATTCTATCGATATAAATTCTAAGTACCGAGTAACTCTACCTATCTGATAATATGATAGCGTCCTTATGCTCCTTTTAACAAATAGCTAAGGGGAACCAAAGTAATTATTCAAAATTTCTGGTAGTGGACTATATCGTCACCAGTACTAGCAACTCTATAATGGTTTAGGTGGATACAATTCCACCACTTCCCCCCTCCTAGCTACTCACTTTTTGACCTTTTTGCTTTTTATTTTTTCCCCTATCAAGTTTAGCACATGGTGATAACTCGTATTACTAGTAAAACTTGTCATTTAATTACGAGTCACTATTCTAATTTACTGCATGATGGGATAAAGAATTTATACGGAGGGGCTATGCTGTAAAATTCTTCGTCGATCTTGCTATATTTGATTTGCTCTACAAGCGGATTAGAATGTAATGTCAGTTGACTATATGTTTTCAAAGAGATCCACTTAATATAACTCGAGTCGAAGTTAGTAAGTTTTATCACATTGCACCCAAAGGATGTGGTGCAGCATATCTACTCTTCCTTTAACTAGAGGTCGGATTCGGATTCTAGCTATGGAAAGATCCTCGGTAGGGTGCACTTCCCTCAAATGAGGCCCTACGTAGCACAAATCTGGATATAATCAAATTCCAATGCGGGTACTACCAGTGTTCAAACCAAAAAAAGATTGATCACACTGCTACTGAGAAACGAGAATGTTGATTACCATGTTTGTTCAACTTCACAGCAACGATCGAGTTTACCATTTATTATGTGGGTTCGTTTACCTCAGCTCCTTGCATGTTCCCGAAAAAAAAAATATCAAAAACTTATTCTCACTCTTTAATGTTAATCAAAAACTGAAATATTAAAATATCCTTGTAAACATGCCACTAAAGTGGCTTTTCGTTTTTCAGGGACAGTAAGTTATAGTGGCAAAATGTCATGATAATTACAACCACAGCTCGTGCACGAAGTTGGTGAGACTAGACGTCAATATAAAGTTTCCATAGAATACAAATCGCTTTGGTGAAAACAAGCAGATTGACAACTGGTCTTGCACTGTAGCAATGTCTATATAAACTGGAGAAAGGGGCTTAAAAGTTAGACTTGCTGAAACTGATCAAATTGCAAAATGACACTGTACAGCCACTCTAAAATTAATAGCCAAAATATATATTTATTTTTGTATATTTGTTGTATATATATACACACATTCTGTATGTTATATACAAAAATTATACAAATTTTATAAACTTTTTCGGCTACCAAATGTAAATAGTTTCTGGCGCGGGCTAAAAGTAGAAAAAACCCTTCCTAAGTTGTTATTTAAGACACTTGAGACTTCATCCTCACTAACAGGCAACAACAACAAGAACCATACGTCCACCTGAACTTTCTGCCAAAAACAGACCTTCAACTCCAGGGTCCAAAACTAATTTCCTTCTACACTTTTATTAAGGAGTATCCAATTCCTAATGGACTGCAACAGATTGGATCATAAAAGGGCTGAAATTCAGAAACAGAGTAGTTAAATGCAGAGAAACCAACACTCCAACTTCCCAAAAAGAATATAAGTTAGAAAGGCTTCCATACATTAGATCCTGTAATACTAGTGTCCTCACAGTTAACCTTGCTCATAAATTTTAATGGAAATTAGTGACCAAGCGAAAAGAGAAGCAGCAATATAAAGAATGAAAATACAAACATAAAACATGAATGTTACAAATTTGAAAAAAGAGGCATTTGCAGGACAAAAATGGAGAAAGTAAAACAAAATAGAAAAGAGCAAGATGATATATCATCTTTCATTGGTGCATATCAACTTCAGCATTATTACAGGCGTGATGCAGGAAGAAAGTGTCAAGAGATGAAAACCTAAATGGTGGAGAGTCGAAGGGGTGGAAAGATGGAAGGTCAAAATCTTTCTTCTTTCTAGAATATAGTATGCACAAATAGACAGAAATTACCGGCGGAGCTAAGTTGGGAAGGGCAAGAAACAATACATGCTTTGAGGGATGGAAAACAACAAGTCATTAAACTTGAGGTATAAAATGAAAGACCCATATGATTCTGACAGTTTCCTGGAGCTACTGGATTCAATGCACATGTAACAGGCAGCACCTAAATGTATGTTACATTAGAGAAGTTACTTGCAATAAATAAAGGGAAAAGGTCCAAATATACCCTTGTACAATACGAAATTGAGCACATTTGCCCTTCGACCGTCACATAGTTGGTCCATATATACCCTTTTTGAAACGGAATCCACCCAAACTAATTAGCTCTTTTGTTAATTGTACTAAAATGTATTACAAACACTATTTCCTTTTTATTAGTACTTTTTTTTCTTTACTTTTCTCTTTTCTTTCTTCTTTTTTCTTTTCTTCTATTTTTTTTTTCCTTTAATTTCTCCCATATCCGAGTTCCTCCATTGTTGATGCCTTTTCCATTTTCGTCACCAATTTAACTTGACAAACTCATGAATTCCTGCTAATTTTACTATCACAAACCCCACGGGTTCTTCCATCTTTCTTCGTTTCTTGGGTATGATACATGAAGATGGTCTTTTCTATTCATGAAATGGTAACCAAGTTGGGAAAAAGGGGGGAGGGTCTATCAAAGAAACCAACCAGTACATAAAGAACCAAGGAAAGAACTACCATACAGAGTAGATTTGAATTTACAAGGCCAAACAGTTGAGAGAACAAGATCACTCTGCTAAACAAAAAGTGACAGAACTAACTTAAAAGATAATTTATCCACATCATCCCCTCAACTAATTTTTTTTCTTTTTGATAAGGCATCATTCCCTCGGCTAATATGGTCAATAAGTACCAAAATCTATATAAATTTAAGATGTCTTCACCTTCCACTACAACAAACTATGATTGGAATACAATGACACAATCAGAGGAAAGAACTATCCAACAAGTTACGAATATATATACATGAGTAAACACCAAAATGGTAGCACCATACCTCCTAGATCAACGGAAGTCATGCACAAGATAGCAACACAAAGGAAGGTGTTTTCACCAAAGCTTTGGCACTTAGTCATCATCAATGATGTCACTTTGCATATATACTAAAAGTACAGCAGTTCAGTCTTGAAAGCTAAAATAAAAGTATAGCAATTCACTGTGGTAAGCAACACATAACACATGATGAATACAATCTATCAGCAAAGCTTGGCAATTAGTCAACAAAGAAGGAAGATACGCAATAAAAACAGGATATTCAGCAGTTTAATAGTTTTAGCACAATCTTAAACAATTATGCACATCCAAAAACCATATAGAAATGGTCAAAATCTGGATAGTGGAATATGTTTACAAGTATATATACACTTATCATGTGAGGGAGATGGAGTACGTTTACAAGTATAAATACATTTATAATGTGAGGGAGAGTTGACAATGGAGAAATGTATAAATTAAAGCTGTGGCTCATTTATCCAAGTTCGTTAAGGTAAAGGATGGGTTACCTGCCGGCTTCCTATGCAAACATTTCTCAGGCTGACCGCTCAGTGCTTGGCTGGTGGCAATCCTCCGAGCACCCGTTAAGGAAGAAGCAACTGTTTTGACAGGTGAGTATGCTCAAGGTACTTACCAGTATGCGTCTGCTACTAAAACATGAAAATCAAGAAGTTAAATGTTATACAAAAAATTACAGTAGTCCAAGATTCATAAGATGCAGACAGATAATGAAGGATAAGCAAGACCAAAAAACTGAACAGCCAGGTACCAGATTCTTATGCTTATATGCAAGCTTTAGGAAAACATAACTAGTAACCAGGGCAAAAAAGTCAAAAATGCATTATACTGGGAAAAGGAACTGGAACATTACAAAAGATGACAAAACAAAATTGCCCTTGCGATCTTTGCTAATTTGCTTACAAGGAAACATTGTCCGAATTTAAACAATGAGGATTTTCTAGCATTCCCTTCAAATAAGTATACAAAAAATGGCCATAATTACAAGCGCCAATTGGCTAGAGATCTCTTAAGCCATCACTTCTTGAACAAGCAAAAGAGCATTCTCAACTAAACAGTTAAATAGTCCTTAAGAATGTACAATGATCAGTCACAGTCAAAACATATTTAGCTCAGAAAGGTCGTCCATTGGTATTTCAAGCCCCACACAATCATGATCTTGCAAACCGTCAACATCAAAGTTGAACCAAGTATTGAAATCCTGAGGCGCCCCAAGCTCAGATTCTACACCTAGCTCTTCTATCGCATCAATGTCATTCAGTGGCACATTCACGCTGTCAGCAGATTCTTTCTTCTCTCTCGATGAATTAACATCACCCTCTCTTTTTCTGTTACCACTTGTATTGACCAATTCCCCAGAACCATTAGCAGAAGGGTAAACTGGATGTGTCGTGATTTCCATGAATTTGTTAAAAGATCCATTTACGGATGTAGAAAGCTGAGCTGTCTTCTGCTTGGGCTTAGATTTTGTCTTGCGCTCACCCTTGGAGTTCCCCAGTGATCGTCCAGCTTTTGCATTTGTATTTCTGGATAAAGAGTCCCTATCTCTTTCACTTCTCTTTCCTTTTGCACCACCTAGAAGAGTTCCACCAAGAGTAGAAGTGGCTCTGAAAGCAGCACCAGCACCAACATCATCAAGCAGTACTTCTTTTTTCTTCCCTCTATTTAATATTGGCCCATTTTTAGCAAAAGCCTGATCAGATTGATGATTAAACCTTTCATATGGATCAACCAAAACACCATCAGCACTAACAGGGTACGAGCCTGTGAAACAAGAGAGAGTCAGTTATTACAAGTTTACAACACATCTGATTAGAGCAAATAGCAATAAACATAAACAAAACTAAAACTACTAAAGCATGTAAAGATTAAAGTACAATTGTACTAAAACTAGAACTCTTGTTAGAAACAACGCTAGTAAATACCACCATGTGCAAGAAACAAACTTCAGATACTAAAGCATGTGAAGATCAAAATACAATATATTGTTAAAAGGAAAGATAAAAAACTCTTCTTAACAAGAACCAAAATATTTGGTTGACCCAGAGCTCAAGGAAACAGAAAATATTGTAACTAGCTCAAAGTTGCTAAAGCATTATCATCACAGCGGCATTCCCATATACATGATAATTTAACTCATAGTTAAAAGCTTACTATTACCAACTGCTTCACCAGCCAAAAGATCTGCCTCATTAATACGAGGCGGAGCGGCAAAAATAATGTCATGGAGCACAGGCTCACTAAAGCAACTAGCTCTAGTGTCCTCAAACTTCCGACACCTGGAAAGTGTTCTCTTTGCAAAAGCCAATGCAACCTGCTTTGACACCTTAGGAACCCCATTTTTGGAAGCTAGACTTCCTCGAGTCGCCTGTCAAATTAATCCCAAGTGTTAGCAGTTATTAAACTGAATCACAAAGTTAAGTCACGTTCATATGCCGTAGTAAATCAATTATGAAAGCTCTTGTAACTAATGATGCACAGCATAAAGATAAATAAATTCAAATTGCCCAAAATTAGGTAGCCATTAACAGATGGAGGGTCAAACTCTACAAAATTTAATTCACTTCAGCCAAGTCAGTACAAATTCTCTAGGATTTATGAGTTGAAATGTCGGTATACTAGCTAATGAACCACCCTTATTTAACTACCGTAATGTATATGTAAGATGCCAACATACTTTGCAGGAGATACAGCTTTGTGTAAAATATAAGCAAAGACAATTAGTAAAGTTTCATCATTTTAATTACAATAAGCCTTATCCAATAGCAAATCTTCTAAATTCTTCAATAGCGGACAACTGTTCCAGCATGTGTTAGTTTGGTTTCTATGGAAAGAAAAGAACACTAGGTGTTTTGAGGACGAAGCAATGACTGCACAGGAGATGAATATAGGTGCTTGTATGTGCTAGTTTTTTGGTGTAAACCCCAGGATGTATATGAGATACACAAAATAATCTTGGTGTCTGGTTTGTTCTATTTATAAAAGAATCTCTTATTTACTGATCAAAAATATATTTTCTTTTATGAAGTAAAAGGTTTCATTCAAGAGGCATCAAGTAGATGCATAGTCAAAAATTACAATATAAAGATGTATCTGATCAAAAAATACCTTAAGAAACTTGTATGGATAGAAAAACTTGATGGATATTTTGATATTACTTACTTTCAGATTCAGATGAAGAATCTATAGTAGAGTTGGGATTCAAACTAGGTAAGAATAGCCCACCAAATGCTTTCTTGTAAGGGCCCCTTTGATGTAATTCACATTACTCGCTATGTTTCTACTTGCTTTTGAAGATAAATAGAACTCCAGAGAGAATGGGAGAAACTGCCTGCTCTAACTTTTTAATATTTGGATGTCGTTCTAATGATGCTTCCACAATATTTAAAGTACAGAAATATTGCAGTTGTTCTAATCTGCTGAAATTATGGACAACTCACTAAAATTCACCATGTTCAACAGCATCATTAGGTTTTAATTGTTACAACCAGTGTTATCAAAGGCGAAAAGCGCAAAAAAGCTCTAGGGTCCATTGGGGCTTTAAGCGCAAATAAAGTGCGGGCTTTTGTGAAAAAAGGCGCAACGGGAACAAAAGTATATATGTATATATAGTCCAAGACTAATAATTATAAGCATGGATAACAAATATATGGACAAAGAAATTGGAAAAAAATTACGATAAAGTGAAATATCAATTGTTTAATGTTGCCTTTTTAGGATTACACTCATTGGCAAGGAAAAGTATGCCTCGGAGCCTTGATGCAATACTAAAGCGCCCACAAAGCGAGGCGAAACGCTCAAACATGTTTTGAGCCTCGCTTCAGGGCTTAAGCGCGCCTTTGATAACACTGGTTACAAGAATTGACGAACCCTCACTACTAAAACAATATCAGATACACCTGTTAGCGCAATTTGTATGTTATCTTTATGATGTTTTTTAAGCGTGAGCATGACCATACATGCTGGATCAATTTTTCAACAAAATCTAATTGACCTGAAAAAACCTAGACTAGGATCGATTTTTCTTTGATCGGAATCTTATAATCGAACTTTAAAATCTAGTCAATAAACATCAAACTTTAATCAATCAGAAAAACATAATTGGAATTCCTAAACTATCAGCCGAGTCTTCTTTATTGCTCTTTCAAACATAGATATTAAGGAGAAAAAGCACAATAACTAGAATTGCCTCTAAAAATCTAGTGTGTGTGTACAGTATATATATATATATATATATATACTGCATTTGAGTTTCAGACCACGTATTACAAAGTCAGTTACTTGGAGCAAGCTTCGCGAATTTTAGTTTTCTCCAAATTCTCAGACTGCTCCGGTCAACAACTTATACTCCTTAAAGTATCAAAAGATCATATATAGTTATTACAAGTATCCTTCACAACATCTCGCAATGAAAAGCAGCGTCTGTCACACTAAAAGATTCAATGCCACAGCAACCTTCTAAGCAAATACAGGACTTTAGAAGAGAGCAGCTACAGTAGCAGGAGAAGATTATAAAAAGGGATGACAACAACGACCCACGGAAATCCCACTAGTGAGGTCTGGGGAGGGTTTACCCCGACCTTACCCCGACCCTGAGGGGGTAGAGAGGCAAAATAAAAAGAACAGAAAATAAAAGTTTGGTGAGAATAGCAGGCGCTACAACAAGAAGCACAGTACAAGAAAGCATGATGAGCATACAGATAAAAGAATGCAATCCTTACCAAGAGCTTTTTGTAAGCCAGCTCAACAAGTTTATGCATTGCAATCTGCTCCGGGTTCCTGGAAGTTCAATTGGATTTATAAGGCACAAATGAATTCACATTGCAGAAACGTGAAGCAAACTTGATGGCATGTAACATCTTACCATCCTTGCACATCCTTGCCTTCTTGAATTGCTTTAGATACTTTCTCCATATATGCTTTCTTTTTACCGATCTACAGCAAATAGAACAAAATGAACTACTAAAGTGGTATACAGCATGTACAGAAAGATGTCCAAATAAACGTGAAAGAGACAGTCTTTGTTTGAACCATCTATTCTCAATGTTCTTGAAATTATATTTGCTGGCATATTTAGCAACAATCAAAACAAGGAAAGAAATGGAAAATGAGCAAATTATTAGGATGCTATGTAGTGACGCAAGATAACCTCTTGACAGAGTCCCCTCTCCAGCTGCATAATTTCTTGGTTGATCACCTCATCTTCTTTATCATCTAAGTCAGGCTGTAACAAGGATGCAAAAGAAAAAGGAATGGGAAAAATTAAATCATATAACCATAGATACAAATGTTTGAAAAAAGCATATAATTTGTCACAATTTAGTACTGCTCTGACGCCACTCAAAGTGAAAAATGCAAATTAATAAGCATTTTAGAGGAAGAAGGAAAATGACAGGAGGGGACTCTCAAAATAAGAGGCCAAATGAAAGATGAGAAAAATCCTTCTTTTACAATGACCAATGGGAGAAAGCATACCACAGGTTCAATATAGAGGCCAACGCTCTGCAGCTCTAGCAAGAGTTTATCATCAAGAGCCATCTCTGCATATTGACGTTCAAATGAGGAAACACCAAAACTACTAATCTGCAACCTTTGTGGTACATCTGGATCACATTCGGAAAGGCCTACAAACAGTCCAACATCTGAATGCAAATATCCATTATCTCCTTGTGACATCTCATCACTGTATGGAGGTCCTCGGACATCAGGGTTTCTACGATATGCACTATATCCATTGCAGGAAACAAACTCATTTCCAGTCCCATTTTTCTTTATCTGAGAATCAAAAACTGTCTTGTACTCAACTTCTGGCCTATTCATTTTTCTAGTCTGAGAATCATTGATACAAGCACCATGTAATAAAGTTTCTGGACCATTTTGCGGCGACGTAAATATGTCAAACCCATTTTCTTCACATTCTTCAATATCATCCTCTATAATTAGAGCTGACAGTACTCTTTGGTAAAGTGGAGTAACTTTATCAAAAATTCTATCTGAATCAAATTTTGCACTAAGGATAGAATCATGAAATCGATCAACCAGTTGTGTATCAGATGACACTTTCGAGCCATTATGATTCTTGATGCATCTATTCTTCTCAACAGTTTCATCATGATCATCCTGGAAAAACAAGCATCACGAGAAGTATTTAGCTAGAGCACACATGCCAATAACATATGATATATTGTTAAAATGATATCTTAATTTTCAACAGGTAGCAATAGAATATGAGAATTGGCTAGACCTATCGAACATTTTAATTATATAGTTCGCAATAAGCATACAAAGAATAACAAGAGTCTTGTATTAGGAGGTAACACTTAGGAAGCTCCAGCTAGATAGTGACTGAAGCATGTCAAGTGATAAAGATCAATACAACTCTTAATAGTAAAGATATAAAGGAGCGTATTCTCTAAAAATAAGATTGCTAGAGAGCATTTGCACTGTGGATTGTACCTCTCTTGTTATAAGGGATGAATAAGAAGTGTATAATCCATTAGGAGAGATTTAAAGACACAGTAAATTATGGAGGACTAAGAGGGGGGAATTTCAGATTCCTGTCTGTGCATAGGTTTAAAGGAAAGATAAGAATTTGGATTTGAATCAAGTGACAATCACCAGGAATTACTGATAATACTCTTAAATACATAGAGAAACTTTTATACAGTAGTGTGCTTCCAGCAACAAATGAAACATCTCGAAGAAACCCTAATAAAAACAAAAATAAAAGATAACCAACCTTGAAAAGAATTTCAGGTGGTGGCACAGGGATTGAGGCAAATTTATTAATGAAATTGAAACCCGAAAAGTTATGAGGAAAATCTGAGGAAGCTGGAGGGAAAGAATTTAGTAAAGGGATACAGGCATCCCAAGGCCCTAGCTATGAGGAAAATCTGAAAAAGCTGGAGGGAAAGAATTTGGTAAAGGGATATAGGCATCCCAAGGCCCTAGCTGGCCCACCAGAATCCAAACCAATCCCCCAAAAGAAATCAAACACAGATACTCCTTCCGTTTCAATTTAGATGATGTAGTTTGACTTGGCACAACGTGTAAGGGATAAAAGATGACTTTTGAAACATGTGGTCCTAAAAGCTTAAAGGGAAAAAGCTTTGTAGGGCCATGACATTTTTGTGGCTATAAAAGCTTCTCAGGATAGAGTGAGTAAATAAAAAATTTAAAATTAAATTGTTTCCAAATAAAGGAATGTGTCATTCTTCTTGGAAGAAACTAATAAGGAAGGTGTTGTCATTTAAATTGAAACAGAAGGAGTATTTCTTATCCCAGTTATGACATAAATTATCCACCAACCAAATCACTGCTAAAAATAAGTTATGGTGCAAGGAAAAGAAAATTATGGATTAGTAAGTACCAGAACACCATTGGTATGGTTTATTGTTTGATAGAGATTGGTATGAGATTCCTCCGCTGAATTCAGCTGATAAAACATCAACGAATAAGACTTGGTAAGACCATCTAATATATGACAAAAGACGATAGCTGTGTGGTACAATCAAAATCATCATTAGTCGTCACCTGTTCTAGAAGGTAGGATTTTTCCTCGGAACCTACAGAAGCAAAAAGTCTATCCACTTTCTTCCAGAATGCACTTGAACAAGCATGAACTACAACAACAACCAAAATAGATTAAGTGCCCCAGTATGTTTATTTTTTCCAACAGAAAAGAAGGATACAACAGAGTGAGGGAAAAACTTTGATGTCAGACACATACAACTAGCATTATATGCCAATTTTGCAGCAGCTAGAAGCTCCTCACGGTCATCGTCTGATTCCCCTGAAATATGGAAAATGTGATAGCAGCATTATTTGTTTGAGGCAGGGGAAAAACCAGAACCACGTAGATTATTTACTAATTGTCAACCGCACCAGGGACAGCACCAAAAATTTAACCTATATACCAAACAGGGGAATGCATCTATCACTAGAAAATCACACAAGTTCAGTAGTATCAAAGATACAAGTTTAGCCATTTCTTAATCGTTCACCACCCCCTTCGTTTATCTGTCCACAGTCAATACCAGCTTCATTTTAAACAGCTGATAATGTACTGAAAATTGACTTCATATTTCAGAGAACAGAAGGAAATACAAAAATGAACCAGCTACTCTTCCACCTACTTCACCCCCGTCAGGAGGTGGACACACACAAATACTGCTAGAAACTAAAAAGCCAAATCATGGATAAAGACAAAGAGTTCATTAAAAGAGAAATAGAGACTGCTTGAAATCGAAAAGCAAATCCTGGAGAAGGGCAACCGCGTTCCCTAAGAATTTAACAAACATACCCCATATTAACGAAGGAAAATTTTACACTGAAAGACTTATCTAAGAGTAAGCAAATGGGAAATTTACCAGTGAAATCCGGAGAACCACTGCTCAATGAATTCCCAAGACGAGAGAACCCTTTGCGTTCCAAGTGCTTTTTCAAAGGACGGCCTGACTTACTGTCACAATCAAATAAATATATAAGTTGATGGAGAAAGAGAAGCAGTAAAAGCCCAAACTCAAACATCAAACTTCTTCAGTAAAAGACGAGCACCTTCCATGCTTTTCTGAAGCTGGCCTTGAGTTACGAAGTGGCTTCGCTGTTACTTGATTTTCAAACTTCTCCCTTGTAGGAGAAATGCTGCTCCTAGAAAATGCCGAGCCTCTTCCACTTCGGCCTTGTCTTCGCACGCCATCACCTATTTCTTCTTTGACAAAAAAATTGTTCTTCTTCATATGTGAGGTAGAGATCCCATTACTCTGAACAGTACTTACAATTTTTTCTTCACCTTCACAAGTACTCCCACCCTTTTCTTTTAATCTGTTTTCACCAGCACCGGATTCTTCACTTTCAGAGAGTCTGGCAGGGGATAAAACACTTTCAGCTTTAACTTTAAGGTTTTGTGTAACATTGTTGGCAGCCTTTGAAAGAATAGAACCACTTGTTACACCAGGAGTTAACCTAGCTCCAAAATCAGAAGGTGAACATGCCTCGGATGGCACCTCCACCTCGTCCTGGTTTGAAACTGGCGAGATAAGATTAGCCCTCCTTGTACGAGAAATTTTTTGAGGCCTCTGACCAATCCATTGGGTTATGGGCGGAGACGAGGATCCTGTAGGCAACGGACGCTTGCGATTTGTAGCCCCACCTACAGCTAGATTTTTGTTGACATTTGGGGGCTGTTCCCAGCTTTCCAAGGTTCCAGGTAAACGGGGAATGTTAGAGGGTGAACTAGCAGCAGCAAGGGAGCCACTTCGTGGTGCCCTTGAGGCCTTCCCTTTTGTTATTGGACTGGGACAGACAGCATGGTTCTCCTCACGACTATTCAACCTAGAGAAAGAAAACCGCATAGTAAGAAATCAGTTTCAGAACAACCACTAGGAGATAAAAACTAATTAATCATGCGCCAAGACATACTTAATGCTGCCTTTTGCCAGCACCCGCTCTTTATTCAGACCAGCAGTTGGATCCTTAGAATGAGCAGCCTTTTCCTGTTCATTTTTAAGCATTGAACGAGCATTAGGACCAGCAGGTGATGAGCCATCTGACTTATTAATGCTACCAGCACCGCTTGATATTCCCGGCCTGTGCAGAAGTGTTAGTGAGTACAACATAGATAGTTATTCCTCTTGAGCCTGTGCTAGGTAACAAACAGTGCAAAACTGAAAACAACATGAAGGAATATAAAAAGGAGACCACAGTAGCCAAACATGCATGATAAAGCATCAAATTATGTATCCCACTTTCAGTTTAGTTCCTTACTTCAACCAACAAAAATAAAGCCAAATGTGATTCCTCTTGCAATCTTCTTATTTGGGCATGAAAAACAACTATACTTTTGTAAGGGGCATGAAAAGCACTATTCACACAAAGAAGCAGCAACCGCAATGAATGAAGAGATTGATGACACAGGAAATGAGTGATTCTTATTTGACTGACTTCTAGCTAGAATCACGTCGATTAAACACTAGAGGTTGGTAGAAGACAATTCCCCCCAACTTAAGTAGGCCTACCAGCGAAGAACTGGGACTTGATGGGATGAGGGGTCTAGAAAGCAATGAACCAAAGAACACTCAACTTAATATCTATATTAGGCCATTAGCTCCACACTGGTTATTTTCCTAAGTGATTCTACATATTCCAACTAAAACAAGATGGTTAATTTTTAAGCTGCTGCCCTAGAAGAGTACAGCATTTCGACGAAGTAAAATACTTGCCCGCTATATCTTTACAACACAATGCAAAGTAAATCCTTTAGCTTCATAAACCTATCTAGACCTGGATAATACAGAATAGAAATGTCCTAATACTTACTCGAAGTCAAATTTGCAATGCTGTACTAAAGCCATCATCTGCAAACACTAGTTTGTACAACTGAGTGCAAAATGGGGCATCAGTTGGTCCAAATTTACATCAATGTGTTAACTCCACAAGGCCAGAGCATTTAAACCAATCTTATCCTTCATCTTAGATGGAAAATAGCGCAACTAAACATTCTTATACAAAACTGTGAAAACAACATGAAAGTGATGATATTGGGGATAATTCCCAGAAATTCTGAACAGGACAGTAATTACCTGAAACCATGGGAATCAGAAGGTGACAGAACAGGATCACTGGCAAGTCTATGATGCAGCATACGTTTAGGCTCTCCATCGTTGTCCGAGGGCCTAGAGATGACAGCACCAACTGAACGTTTCCTTTTCATCTTCTTGTCCCAACCTTCACCGCCAGCTGGCAATCTGCGAATCTTTTCTTCAGCCATATCAGAATCAACATTACTATCTTTTAACATGTCCCGGTCCTTTACTATCATAGGCAGCCTGGATAGAGCACTATTCCGGTACTCCGCCTGAATTATATGGAAAAGGAAAAGATCATTAGGTGATTTGATCAAGGAGATGCATATGAAGCTTACAATTCTCATCAAGCAATATGTATTCATTCGACAGAAAGCAAAAGTTTCATTAACCATGCACCGCTAGATGATGAGCAAAACAGTTCTTCCATTGCAAGTTGCAACACGCAAAAAAAAAAAGAATACGCCGAATGAAAACTAATACTTGTGTATTCTGAGCTCCTTTTAATGGTGAAGAGAGGAAACAGAACAAGTGGCATCATGCACCACCCAGTAGAAATGATGGTTCTAAAGATGGCACTTAATCTTGTCCTGCTATACTTCTCTCTATCTTTGAAGAATAACCAGAGGAAGATCATCCTGACACAGTGCATCTTTACAGGATCTAGATAATATGTCCAAATCACAGAACTTACTCTTTTTCTGTTCAAAAAGATCTAAATAATCTATGGCAGTTCAATTAGAGGTAATTCAAAAAATCTGAGGAACACCAGCCTCTCAATGCTTGTAAATGGAACTTGCAAAACAGAAAAGAGCGACTTGCTACTACTTACATTTAATTCATTAATTGCCAATCACAACATAAAAGGAGCTTTCCTTCCTTCAAATCACTTATTTACACAAAAATAAAACCAACATTCAAAGTTTAGGGGACAATCTCTCTTCCTCTTACTGCCCTGGCATCATTCTCAATCATTTTCTAAACTTGAAGTAGATGGAATGTACACATATACTTTCTAAACCCTGGGTAAATAGCTTTTCATTATCCCATGAGCAGCGTGGAAGAACGATCTTTCTCCCATATATTCTTTTGTTATGAAAGTAATGTTTTGTTTAAAGAAAGCATTTATTGATGTTGTGGGGAAAAAAACCCTATGCAAGAGGTACACCAAAAGTAGATCTCCAACTAAAAGATAGAACATTCTCCTATATATCTTTTAAGAAGTCTAAACAGCCTTTCTCCAGTTATTTTGTACAATTCTCCAGAAATAGTTTTTCATCATTCTATGGGTTATACTTATCAAAAAAATGTATACCCTGTGGGCTATCAGCTATGCAGAACATATAAAAGGTAAAAATAATAATTTTCAGAGCATTATACGGCTTTATCATACACGGTAAACACCTCCTTTCCTTGGATAGAGAATAAAGTTGTCACAGAAAGTAGTTGCTCGAAGGCCAACCAAAATAAATAGCATGATATCAATTACAAACCCGAGTTTCTGCCACTGATGTGCGTACACGCTTGTTCAGAGTACTATTTTTAGGCCGCTCCTCTATCTTCTGTGTCACAGGGTCGGAAGGGCCTCGATGTATCTGTGTTCCCATCTTCATGCTTGAACCACCTAATCTCTCATTTGTTAACTGATCATTCCTCTGTTGCTTCTTAGAAATCATGCCATCAGAAAATTTTGACAACTTATGCAAGCATTCGTCGAACTTTTTAGCTCTACCACTAGCCAAGAAAAAAACAGCATACTCAGCAGATACAACTTAACTTTAAAATGGGGTTACTTTCAATCAAAGTTTATCCAATACCCAAGAAAGAGCGCAAATACACACACACAAAAAGAGAAGGAGAGAGCTGATCAGTGCAAGTGAAGATACAAAACCATGAAGAAGGATGCAAGAGAACTGATTAATCCAAAAAAACTAGTTTACTGATTAACAGGAAAAAAATACCTGGCTTTGTTGCATGTCTCTGCGACACTATCCCTGAACCTCTTTAATTCTTCCACAGACACAGGAAGTGTAGACTTCAAATGAGCAGCACCAAAAGAATTGTCTTCTGCAGTACTCCCAACAGCAACGCCCAACATTCTCCTTAACTCACCTGAACGAGTATATTTTTGGTCGCCCATTACAATCGGTTCCAGCATCAAGCACTGTGACAGGGATGGCAAATCACCCATGACTGTACCGGTCCCCCGGGATGCACCCTTCCCTAAACCAAATATACGGGTATCTGAACTCTCTCTGAAGCTCCCAGACCTGTCCATAATGGGACCAGTATAGCTCCCCTTAGGCCCATTGGTGTAGTTTCCAACAAAACCCGAGTCACTGCCAGCTGAAGTCAAGTTAAATCTCCCATTTCCAGCCATTTACAAACTCAGAACTAGAACATCATATCTCCAAAGATCTTCACGATTACAATTGGGTCCAGAAAAATTGGCTAGTTTAAAGCTACAACCTTTAAAGACACAAGATAAGAGGCAATCAAACGCCAGCTTTGCAAAAAAATCTTAAAACTACAAAGCCAATGAAAAATCATTCTCTGAAATGCAAGCTCGCCAAAATTCAGGACGAGGACCTAAGCAATGCCCTTGAGAAACTATTTAATTATCCTTTCCACTTAACACACCTTCAGAAGCCATGGATCATTACCTCACAAAAAACCTCTCCGCGGCGAGAAATTAACACAGTATACAAATACAGCGAGATGCATATTTATACGTCATATATACAAATAAGTTATTACTGCAACCAAGAGTATATCTTAGGGAAAGAAATTCTATAACATCTAACAGTTTAAACTTTTTCAATTTCAAACAAAATTATCCATCTATTTGGGCAAAATATAAGCATCTCATCCATGAATTGTTATTAATTGTTCCAATTTTCCATACTGATCAGAAATAAGTTCAACCAAAATTAAGACAAAAAAAACATAAAGAACATAAACTCATATCACATGGCCGTAACACACAGTTGACTAAATTCCGTAAACCAAGTCTAAAGGCAAAAAATTGAAAATTTTGACTCAATTAAGAGCAACTGAACACGCTCAATTGAAGCAAAATTCAGCTGGAACTCGCGGAGCTGATGGAACAAAACCTAATTTGAAATGCAGAATGACACAACAATTGACAATTCACAACACTTCAACTGATCGTCAAACCCTAATTTCAGTAAAGCTGAAAATCTAGGGTTTATCAACCTAAACCCTAACCCGTAGAAACTGCACAAATTCGAACAAATTGCGTGAATTAAAAAGTACAGAGCTATGGAGGATTCGAGAGCGTACCCAGCATTCACTGATCGGGAAAGGATCGAAGAGAGAGAAACAGCGAAAGCTTGAAGTAAAGAGAGAGAAAGTAAGAAAGAGAAAAAAGAGTAGGAGAGAGAAACAAAAGAGTGTAATGGTTGGGCTTGATTTTTCTTTTTTCTTTTTTCTTTTTTTGTCCTTTATTTAGTTGACGCGGTTGTTTAGCCCGCGCTAAATTTTGGGGGCAAAGATGATTTTTAAGTTATTGGCAAAGGGTACTTTATGCTAATGACTAAAGGAGGAAGTGTACTTGTCTTGTCATTGACTCCTTTATTTGTTTTGGGGATTTCAATTTTTACATGAAAAGGATTGGGAAGTTATGAATGCGAACGTCAAAGTATAGTATTGGATTTAGACTTAAGAATGTTTTTGGTGAGTGGTTAGGGAAACGAGATGGAGATTGGGGGAGTTAGATATCTAACTGCATGATGTATTCGTGTGATGCACGAGTCCAATTGTTATTTCTTTTCTTTTTTTTTTTTTATACGTAATATTTTTTGGTCTATTATTAATTACACACTTTCTTCACCTTTAGGGAAAGAAGAAAAAGAATAGGCTTGTGTGTAATAATGTATAAAATCACGATTACATGTATTATTATTTATCCTTTGCATTATATGCATTTTAATTTTTCTGAAATCGTATTACTATACCAATCACTTTGAAATACTTATTAAAGTTTAATATTTTATTATACAACGATTAGATAATAATTCAAGTAGAATTTGAATTATTTCTACATAGGGTCTATACGTTTTTATTTTTAAAAAAAAATTGCACCACTAAGCCTTAAATTAACTACTATATAAAATAATAATTAAAAAGTCAGTTGAAAAATAAGTTGTCACGTATTTTCTGATTCTTTAAATTGTATGATATATAGTTTTATTCTTTTAGTATTTTCAGTTGTGTTAATGTATTACTTGTACTTATTATACTAACCAAAATTTGAATAATAAAACATATTAATATTATTCTCAAATAGTTGATGAAAAGGTATGTGTTTGGTCGTTTGAAATAATAATCGTGATTTTTAATTATTAAGAATTTTAACAAGAAAATTTGTATTTTGTTCTAATTGAATGACATGATATTAAAAATAAATCAATCTCTCGTTCACGCTAAATACTAATCAAATTGACCTTAAATAGAAATATTGCAGTTTTTTCTAGTTTTATTAGATATGCTTGAGATACTATATACGGTATAATGCAAGTTTTATCACAATAGTAGTATTTGTTGAGATTTTTTAAAAATAATTAATTATATATTTATGTATTTTGAAATTTATATATGTTGAATTCTTATTGAATAAAGTACGTAGTCAACTAACTTCGATCATAAAGAAAATTGGAAAGCCTACATGAAGAGTCTACCTCAATACCCTAAAGTTACCTGGAAAAGCTCGATACTAAGCTTGCGTTTGGTCATAGATTCCCAAATTTGTTTTGAAAAATCTGATTTGGGTGAAGTTTAGTTTGAAGATGAAAATGTGTTAGGACATACGTTTTCAAAACATATTTCCCAACTTTATTTTGGAAAAACATGTATAAAATTCCCAAGTTTTGGGATTTTGGGCCAAAATCAGCAATTGGGGTGATTTTGGGATTTGAAGTTTGGGATTGGAATTTTGCGAAATTGGGCAAAATTATGGCCAAACATGAGTTTGCCAAACAAAATTCCAAATTTTGGCAAAAATCATAACCAAACGGGTCCTAAGTAAAGGTTTGATTCCAAAACATCAATTCACCTTGTGGATGGCCCTTCAGCAAAAGCTGTCAACAGTAGATAGAATTCGAAAATGGGGGATTCAAGTGCAAAGTGAGTGTGCTCTTTGCTCAACTAGTTCAGAAGAGACATTCAACCACATGTTCTTTGAGTGCCATTATTCCAAGAGCATTTGGCGGAAGCTACTACTATGGACAGGCAGCGACAAGTGAAGTCATGGAATGAAGAAGTTACATAGCTGACAAGCATGACAAGGAGTAGACATCCCAGAAATGATATCCATGTTTTTCTGTTTGCAGCCACAGTTTATCATATTTGGATAGAAAGGAACAGTAGAAGGTTCAGACAAATACAAAAGCCTCTTGTATAAGTACTGAAAGATATAGCCTTGAAATTACACACTGTAGGACAAAGATATTCCAATTGGTATAATGAATTAGACGGATTGATAGGATACCCGAGCTAGAAGCTATTAGTCTTATGTTTCTATGTGATGACCCAAAAGGTCATCCCGTGTATTTTTCATAATTCTGTGTTTCAAGGTCGTGAAAACCTCCTTCCATCTCACCTCGATTTGCATACGCAGCCCGGACGTGTAGTCGGGAAGCCGTACTTCAGCATTGCTCTGTTTCTTTAGGTTTCAACCTTTGGAATTGTGACGACATACTTCAGCAGCCTATGTGGGTTATCTAAGTGTTAGCTTGTATGTCTCTCCCTGTTAAATTCTATTTCTGTAATTTGCTTCTAAACACCATTGAGTATGAAGACCAAGTACTATATATAAATTATAATATCAGACACCACCATTGACAACTAATCTTTTATTTATAAGCTAGAAAAGTTCACATTCTAAGCAAATAACCTGTTGGTCCATTTCAAGTTGGTCTTATAATAATGACAACATCGACTTTAACAAGTTGAGATTTTTTGAAACTCTGATTCCAAATTCTATAATGGCTGTCCTGAAAGAAGGCAGCAGACCACCATGGGTAGGTCTTGCTGCTGCTGTTTGGGTACAAGTAGTTGCTTCTGTTTGTAGTATAACTCGAAATTACTGGTTGAATCCCGTCAGCCAGAGAAAATGCCAAAACACTACCACAAACAAATTCCTTCTAAATAAACCCCTGCCCGCGCAAAACCACTTCACAATAAAAAGGTAAAAGAACGGATAGAGAAAATGCCGTAGTCCACAGCCAGGTTGGCTAGAATTAATCAGCAGCCATAAACGGGTCTGTACCACCAAGATCCGCCACTAGTGGTTCCAAATCAGCTTGGTCTTCATCTTCTGGGGCAAAGTAAGTGGGAAATGGAAGCATTGAAATATCTGGCTTCTTGTACACAGAATCTTTAATGAACACAAAGTTACCTTCAGCTCCTGGAACCTGAAAAGAAAGTTACAGTAAATCACGGCCCTGAGTTATCTAAGGAAGGACTGGCATCATACTGAAGAATTCCACCCTCTTTACAAGATCAAAGAAGTTATACCACAGTCCCATGCAAGAGATTCGAAATGACGCCTTTCTTCAAACTTAAATTCACAACCGGGGGGGGGGGGGGGTTGTTGACAATGTTGATTGCCCATGTTACAGTACCAACTATCACTCTCTCTTTACCTCTCTCTTCTTTTTTGAATAAGTTACAACTCTCGGTCAAGATGAGTTAGAATGCATAGAATTTCATCTGAACGATTGCACAAGAAAGAGAATTATATTTAAATAATGCATACGGGAGGATAACTCTCATATCTACTTGTTTCAAGTTTAGAGAAAACGAGAAAGGGTTTCAAAATCTTGCCTGGCCTTTGACCCACATCAAGTTTCTGGCAGGATCAATCTTGTAGACCCAAACATTTTTAACAGTTCGTTGCACTCCACCCATGCGCCCAGGCATCTTTCTCCCTTTAAATACCTTAAAAGAAATAAATACAAATGTAAGCAGAAGCTTGTAACATTAACTAGATTCCACGACAGCATTATCCAAAAGCAATTGTCTATTTACTTCAAATAAACCGGTTAGCCAAATTAGCTGATCAAGGTTATCAAATGCAATTTTGGCAATGTAAGTTCTCTGCCCCAGATGAGAGGTTAAAGCTCCCAACTAATTTAAAGTTTCACAGGATTTTGAGCATACTTTAGACCAAATGAGGCGTGTAGCAAGTGCCAACTTATTTAATTGTAAAAATAAAACTCAAGCACCGTAAATTACTAAATAAAATTGAAGAAAAGGTAATACCTACCTTTCCTGGAGCATCTCTTTGACCTGTAGAACCAATACTTCTGTGGGATAATGAAGCACCGTGTGATGCAGGCATACCTTTAAACCCCCATCTTTTCATCCCACCCTACACACATGAAATTCCCCATCTTTAGTACAGCTCATACAACGAGATACAGCCTCCAATAGCGAGACAACAATGATAGATTTGCATAATAGGAGGTGGAACAGAAAGTAGAAAGGGGGAATTTTGTTCCAATCAAACGATAAACACAATCAAGATTACTCCACACCTGAAAGCCTTTCCCTCTTGTAATTCCAGTAACATCCACATACTGGCCTGGAACAAAATGGCGGACGCTGATGCTTGTTCCACTAGGAAGAAGTGCATCTTCTGTAACAGGAAATTCCTTCAACTTTCTCTTCATGGGCACACCTTGTGCTCTAAAATGACCTACTTCAGGTTTTGTCAAATGCTTCTCCTTTTTGTGGGCACATCCAATCTAACTACCAGCAAATAAAGATCAATTAAACTACACCACAGCGTAAGGAGTAATTCATACAGTCTTCAAAGTCATTCATTCAACAAGTTTCTTATTTATTACTTTCTGGTCGATTAGTAAAAGCCACCAGAATATCTATTTCAGGCTTGAAAACCCATTCACAAAGTTGTCACAACGATTACAATGACAGCTTGCGCTGACAAATTTTTTTTTTGTGGGGGGGGGGGGGCACAAAGATTCATGCTTTAAGAAGTTAGCATAATTCATTCACCTGTAGGGCGGAGATGCCTTCTTTCTCCGGTGTTTTGACCTGGGAAACAATGTTATCATCTAACCAAAGAATGGTGATGGGGAGGCGTTCACCCCATTTATCCCAGAGTGCTGTCATTCCACATTTTACGGCTATTGCTCCAGTCCGTTTCGAATTTGGCGTCATGATCCCGGGTTTTCCTTCTATAATCCGATTCCTTAGTTCCTCCACTTGGCTACTGAAGGTTCTGTACTGGGTTTCTGAGAAGAGGATGCGGACACGAGAAATGAGGCTTCTCGCCATTGAATTGAGGAGATTTCTTTCTCCTTTTTCTCCCTACGCCTATGAAATGGGAAAAAAGAAGGTACAAAACAATGTTATAGTAATAACAATTTCACAGCATTTTTCTTTAAGACATAAAGAGAAAAAAGGTTTAGTAATGCAATTTGAATCCAAGAGTTCCAAAGCTATAGATACATGGAAGTTACAACTAACTACAAGAAGATACATGGAAGAATTCAAAACATGGTCCCTAAGTTTTATTGGTACCAACAGACCAATAGGTAAGCATCTCTCAAAACCACCAAAAACATAAAATAAAAAAAATCAGAAACACACACACATATGATTAAACAACAAAACCAAACATTGCAAAAATAAAACCATGGAATAGGCGAAAGGAAAAGAAGAATCTCGACAAATAAATACATATGCTAACGACCGAAGAGCAAAAGCCGGGAAAAGATCCTAAAAGGCAAAAGTAATTAAATAAATAAAACGGGAAAAACTCACGAACAACAGGTAGACCTCACGGCAGAAGGAGGTGGGAGGAGAGTGAGATTAGGGCTTGACGGAGTTGAAGTTTAGAGCTTGAAAGTGACTCCAATTCAGGTAGTAGCAGCAAAAGCAGTAGCAATGGTGCCCCGAAATGAACTTTTTAATGGGCCGCTTTCATTCCGGCCCATTATGGTCTTTTGAAGTATGTATCATCATTTGTCGTAAAAATAGCGTGTGGTAGCCACTAAATAAGGTGGTCATTTTCGTTCATATACCATATAGGAAACTATATTACTAAATATGTTCATGATTTGAAAATTACCCGCTCTGTTAATAGTTTTTTTACAAAACAGATACAATGCATTAAATACAGAATCTTAGTAGATATAATCTTCCTATTTAGGCGCTAAAATTAAGGAAGTAAATATTCTTTCAGATATTTCATTAAATAAGGAATCATTGTAGTATTAAAATTCCTTATTTAGGTGCGCTAATATTGGGGAATTAAAGATTCTTTCAGAAATTTTCAAACGCAAATCACGTTGTATTAATTTTCGTCTCTTTCTATTCAATGTACCCAGTTTGTAGATATTTTGTAGATAAATTGTAGATTATTTGTATTTTGATTGTAGATGCTTTGTTTTTTGTTTTCACAAATTAAAAATGACTAAAACTTCTACAAATCTTCTGCAAAAAACGCAATTATGTCGAAAATCCCAATTAAACTACAATCGAATGAGAATTGGGTGATACGATATTGAGATCTGTTTGACTTTGTAGTTTATTTTTAGTTTTTTTGTAGAATTTTTGTAGATGAATAGAAAATTTTGTAGTTAATTAAATGTAGTTATTATGATGTTTAGTATACAATTTGTCTACAAATAAAACTATACATTAACTACATTCTGGACACAATCTACAATTTAACTACAATTTAACTACAATTTATCTACAATTTCTGTAATATGTCTTCTTCTTCTTCTTCTTCTACTTCTTCTTCTTCTTCTTCTTCTTTTTCTTCGAGATTCAATCTGAAAATCAGTCAAAACCAAGTCCCATCTTCACCAAAAACCCTCAAAATTGAGATATAAACTCCAAACCATATTCCCGATTATTTTCAACAACACCCAATCCAAACAAATAATGATTTTTGAAAACCCAAATTTGAATTCAAGCTTTCAAGCTTTTTAATGGCTGTCAATGGTGGATTTGAGAGAAGAAAAGATGAAGAACATATATATGATCGCCAATTTCTGAAAACGATGAAGAACAGAATGTAGCAATTTCGACTTGTTGAATCTCGAAGGTCTGAATTCTACAATTTGAAGAAGAAGGAAGGGAGAAGAGGAAGAAAGGGGAGGGGAAAACGGCTGGTTACAAATGATGGGGAGAGAGAAACGTGGGATATATGGACACCTTTAATTAAGGAGTAAAAATCTGCCCATTAATTATAATCCTAAATTAATTATGGTATAGATTTGGTAATTTGGTATACTAAATAAAATTAAATCAAACCTTAAACATGGAGGGTGATAAGGTTTCATATATGGTATAGGAATGTAAAAATTTCTTTATTTTTTATCCATCAATTCTAATGTGGAGAAAAAATAGTCACTACTCTATTAAAATTATTATGAAAAGACAATTTACCTTTTATTGTAGCCATGGATGGTCGGGTCGAAAGTAGTCGAAGTATAAATATCGTTTTCCTTACCATAGCCATGGATGAGTTTCAAGAATGAGTTGTTCTCTTCAACAATGGCGTTATCAAATGAACTTGACTTCAATGGAAATACCAACAGATAATTTTACAAGTTTTGACTCTAATTACAATTTTACAAGTTCTCTTCAACAATGGCGTTATCTTTTTTTACTCTAATTACACATATCTAAGTCTCTACGTGTTAACCAAAGATCTTGGAATTATTGGCATGGAAACTAAGATTTCAAAAGTTAAGGGCACTTGGTCCAAAATATAGACTAACAAGCTCAAAAGTTAAGGACAATAGGTCCTGAACTTACAACTACAAGTTCAAAAGTTAAGGACAATAGGTCCTGAAGTTTGAGTTCTAAGTTCAAAAGTTAAGGATAATATGTCCTTAACTTTGAATTCAAAATTCAAAAGTTAAGGACTCTTGGTCCTAAACTTAAACTTACAATTTCAAAAGTTAAGGACACTTGGTCCTAAACTTAGACTGTCCTTAACTTACAGTTACAAGATCAAAAGTTAAGGACAATAGGTCCTTAACATTGACTTACAAGTTCAAAATTTAAGGATGCTTGGTTCTGAAGTTTGAGTTCCAAATTCAAAAGTTAAGGACATGTAGTCCTGAAGTCCTGAACTTAGAGTTACAAGTTCAAAAGTTAAGGACATGTAGTCCTGAAGTCCTGAATTTAAGTTCAAAAGTTAAGGACACGTAGTCCTGAAGTTAAGTTTAAAAGTTAAGGACATGTAGTCCTGAAGTCCTGAACTTAGAGTTCCAAGTTCAAAAGTTAAGGACATGTAGTCCTGAAGTCTTGAACTTAGAGTTACAAGTTCAAAATTTAAGGACATGTAGTCCTGAAGTCCTGAAATTAAATTCAAAAGTTAAGGACATGAGTATAAGGGTATTTTCGTCTGGGCAGTTAAAGTTTATTAAAGCAATGGCTAAAGACTAAAGACATTTTAAATAGTGGCTTAAAAGTAAATACATGTGTTACTAGTGGCTAACTGTGCACTTCCCCCTCATTTGTCTAGGAATGTAAGAGTCGTTTGGCCAAACTTCTAAAATCTATTTATTACGAGAAATACTTTTTCAAATGTGTTTTTCAAAAAAGTATTTTTGGTGATAATCACTTTGTGTTTGGTTAATTAATTTGAAAATCACTTTTGAGCAGTAATTAGTGTTTGGCCAAGCTTTTGAAAACTGCTTCTAAGTGTATTTTTCTCAAAAGTGTTTATCAGAAAAGTGCTTCCGGAGATAAGCTACATTTTTCTAATTTTGTCTTTCCTCAAAAGCACTTTTTTTCTTCTAAAAGCTTCAAACACCTCAATTTTTGGCCAAACGCACTTTTAGCCCTAAAAAAACTTGAACATGCTATAAGCAGTCTTTTGTTACTCTCTCCGGCCTACTTTAATTGATTGTTGGAATTTTTTCTTTCCTATATAATATTTGAATTTTATTTACCAACATTGTCTAAATTTTATATATTACCCGCCATAAACAAGGATTATTTATAAATTATGTATAATTCATTCCTAGTGCCTTAAATTAGGTGATTTATTATATCATTTTCCTTTCTTCTCTCCCCTCTTCTTTCAGTCTAGTTTTATCTCTCTAGTTTCTCCCAAAAGAAAAGAAAACAATTGCGATATATATAGTTAATTATTTGTGTTTGTTATGAGACCAGAGATTTCCGTTAAATTATTTCCCTTTTTGTACAATAGTAAAAATCTTCAAGTAGAGCATTCGAACGTCTTTGGTATGAGCTTTTTAAGTTAGTCTTTTTCTCTTTAATTACAACCATTCACATCAGGTATGAATTACCTGTGGTGTTTGGCTCAAACAAAAGAGAAGTGAATATTTTCATTCAAAACATAGTGCAGATTTTAGCGTTGAATAAGCATCGAATTTGATTTTGGTCTTTTGAGGATAGGTTCTAACATTGGGTTCTTGAAAAGATGCATACCTCTTTTACCAACAAAAAAAAAGAATAATAATATATGGTACAACAACATGCAAATTAAAAATGAATTTCACACATATTTAATGCAAATTTGAATATCTACAACAATATACTTACTAAAAACAAATTTCAATACGACTAATTATATAGTGTACAACTTATTTATAACGTTCATACATCATTTTTATCCAGTTAAATACGATCACAACATCATACAACTTAAATATAATTTTCGTACAAACTTTATACAATTGTCTTTTGTATCTATTTTGTATATTATTTGTAAGTGGCGTGTTCTTCTTTCTCTCTGAACTTTCAATCAAAACTTCCTCTCTTAATACAATTTTGATACATATCAATAACTTTACGTAAAAAGATATTATTTATAACGTAATTATAAATTTCATACATTATATAACTATTTTTTAATCTTTCACACAACATTCAAATAAAAATACATATAATTATAATGGAATACCATTTAAATACTATTCACATACAACTTCGTAAGTATATTGTATGTCATGACTTCTTCTTCTTCTTCTTCTTCTTATTCTTCGAGTTTCAATCTGAAATTCAACCAAAATCAATTTTAATCATCGTCAAACACCTTCAAAATTGAGATATAAGCTCCAAAAAATATTTTCAATTATTTACAACAACACCTAATTCAAACAAATAATAGTTTTTGAAAATCCAAGTTCGAATTCAAAACTTCAGAGCTTTTTAACGGCTATCAATGATGGAGAATCAAATACATTCAAAATTTATTGATTGATAATTTTAATTTAAATACCAATTGTGCAACATGAAAGGAAATTGCTAAGTTAAAACTCTATATTAAAACAATTGGGTTTTATTGATGAATTTCATAAAAAAGAGAGGATAAAGAACATAGAAAAATAAAAAAAGGTAAATTGCAGAAAGAACAGAGAAGGAGAGAAGGAGAGGGAGAGAGAAAGAGAGACGAAGAGATATAGAGAAACATAACGCAGAGATTGTAACGACCCGGTCGGTCGTTTTGAGATTTAGCGCCTCGATTCCCTAATAACTACTTCTCCCATGTCTGCTTATTCTTTTGGAACTTGTCAGAGCGATGAGTGGTGAAATTCGGAGGGATTTTGGACACATAGTCCTTAAATATGAAATTTAGCTTTAAAACTTGGGCCGTAGTTAGAACTGTGTGAAGGATCCAGAATGGAATTCCGTCGACTCTGTTAGCTCCGTTGGGTGATTTCGGGGTTAGGAGCGTGTTCAGAATGTTTTTTCGAGGTCTGTGGTAAATTTAGGCTTGAGTTGGCGAAAGTTAGAATTTCGGCTTCGGTCGATAGGTAAAATTTTGATATCGGGCTCGGAATGGAATTCCAGAAGTGAAAGCAGGTCCGTAGCGTCATTTATGACCCGTGTGCAAATTTTGAGGTCATTCGAATGAGCTTTGACGTATTTCGGCATCAGATGTTGATTTTGGAAATTTCATAAGTTCTTAAGCTTGAATCCATGCATAATTGATGATTTTGATGTTACGAGGGGTGTTTTTAAGGCTCGACTAAGTTTGAATGAGGTATTAGGGTTGGTTGGTAGGTTTGGTTGATGTCTCGGGGGCCTCGGGTGTGTTTCGGGTGCTCAAACGGGCATATTTGGCCTTAGACACTTTGCTGGTTTTATGGTTTTTGCAGCAGCAATTTTCCTTTACTGCGATCGCGTGAGTGTATCCGTGATCGCATAGGGTAAGTGGAGGAGGTCCGCATTTTTTCCCAATGCGATCGCATGAAGAGGTTCGCGATCGCATAGCTTGGGCAACTCAGTCACTGCGATCGCATAGGCAAGTGTCGCGATCGCATAGAACACCTTAGGCAGCAGAGTAGTCATCCACTTATAATAGTAAGTAAAGGAGGTTTGAGTGATGCTCTAGGCAGTCGCGTGAATGATACGCGATCGCATAGGTCTGGGTCAGTGAGGTTCGCGATCGCGAGTGTGGTCCTACGATCGCGTAGTAGAAATTCCAGGCGTGGGTTCATTACTGTCTGCGATCGCGACTCAATGTACGCGATCTCATAAGGCAATTCACTGGGCAGAATCATTAAAGACCCAAATTCGAGGGTTTAAACTATTCTCCACATTTTTGAATTTGAGAGCTCGGGAAGTACGATTTTTGGAGAGTTTTGAACCTGGGCAACTTGGGTAAGTGATTTCTATCTGATTTAGAATAGTTTCCATGATTGCAATCTTAAATCTAGCCTTTAATTTCGAATTTTTGGTGGAAAAATTGGGAAGAAGTGGATAAATTTCCTAGACCGATTTCTTGAGTTTTGATTGGGATTTTGACATCCGATTTGAGAAATTCTTATATGGTTAGACTCGTGAGTGAATGAGTGTCCGAAATATATAATTTTTACCCGATTCCGAGACGTGGGTCCGGGGAATTTTTTGGGCAAATTTCCTAATTCCGCGTATTAGCTTCGAACGTATTAGCTATTTTTGGTTCCTTGAGTTGATATTTACTTTATGCAATCGAATTGACTAGATTTGGGACACCCGGAGTCAGATACTCGTGGCAAGAGCGTGATTTTGAGTTGAGTAACGCAGCCGAGGTAAGTGGCTTGTCTAACTCTGTGTTGGGGACTTCCCCTTAGGTTGTTTGATATTGTTTTGTTATATGGGCGTCGTGTAAGTTAGGTGACGAGTGCGTACACGGGATATTGTTATAACATAAATCGTCCATCCCGTTTTCATTGTTCCTATATTAACTGTGTAGTGTAGCATATGAATGAGCATGTCTACCTGTCTTACTTGAGTTGCTCCTATTTGTTACTATTTGTACCATGTTTAGGTAGCTTTATCCGTATTTGCCTGTGATTTCCTTTTAAACTGTATTCGGTACTCATTGCATTGCATATTTAAATTGTGACTACAGACTAGATTCCAGGAGCTTTCCCCCCTGTACTGCATAGCATATTTAAATTAGGACTACGGACTAGATTCCGGGAGCTTTACCCCTTTACTGCATGTCATAGTTAAATTGGGACTACGGACGAGATTCCGGGAGCTTTCCCCCTGTACTGCATTACATATTAGCTATTGTGAGATATGTTGTGCTGAGCCGAGGGCTCCCTTGTTACCATTTCTTTCAACTTATCTTTTCTACTATTTTGCCTTAGCTTACTATATTTGTTGCTTAGAATTTCTAAATTGTTTTACTATAAACATCCAGTAGAGCCTTAACCTGACCTCGTCACTACTTAATTGGGGTTAGACTTGGCACTTATTGGGTACCAATTGTGGAGTACTCATGCCCTTTCCTGCGCATGTTTTCCATGTGCAGATCCAGGTCCCAGCACCCAGTATCGAGGCTAGGAGTATCACTAGCAGCTGCCAGGAGACCGCGAGGTAATTCTGCCGCGTCCGCAGAATCCCACGAGTCCCCTTCTACTCTAGTATTAGATTAGTTGACTTATGTATTTTTCCAGTATTTCATTGTATAGAGCTACATTTAGTATAGAGCTTGTGACTGTCGTGACGTTCCGGGTTTTGGGAAGTGAAATTGTATGTACCGAGCGGCTGAGCTATATGTTTCTTCTTCTTTTCTATTTAAATTATTATATTGCTTTTATTTACTGCAAGTTTTAGGGCTTACCTAGTCGTAGAGACTAGGTGTCGTCACGAGACCGTTCGGAGGGTAATTCGGGTCGTGACAAGTTGGTATCAGAGCGTCTAGGTTCATAGGACAAGTCACAAGCCGATTTATAAGAGTCTCGCGGATCGGTGCAGAGATGTCCGTATCTATCTTCGAGAGGCTATGTAACTGTTAAGACCAATCATATTCTTTGGAATTCCTTATCGTGTTAGTTACTGTCATCAAAATTCTTAAACTTTATTTTATTCGTGCTTACAGATGGTGCGTACCCGTACCGGACGTACTGACGACCAGGCACCCGAGCCCCCATCCAGAGCCACCAGAGGTAGGGGCCGAGGTAGAGGACGAGCACGCGGTGCAGCCCGAGCACCAGCAAGAGCAGAGATGGAGGAGCCCCCAACAGCTACAGTTGGAGGGGCACGGGAGGTCCCTATTATTACTCCATCCCTTTAGGAGACTTTAGCTCAGTTCATGAGCGCCTTCAGCACTCTGTCTCAGGTGGGACTACTCCCGATAGCTCCAACCACATCCCAGGCCGGGGGAGGGGCACAGACTCCCGCAACCCGTACTCCTGAGCAGAGGGTCTATATTGGGCAGGTTCCAGAGTATATCCTTATGCCCTCAGCGGCTCCAACTCAGCATGATACCAGGTGTGATGACCCAAAAGGTCATCCCGTGTAATTTTAACTTAATATGTGTTCCGAGGCCCTGAAAACCTCCATTCATCTCACCTCGATGTGCGTGCGCACTGCGCAGCCCGGGCACGTAGCTGGGAAGCCTTTATGTAGAAAATTGAATAAATGTTGAATTTATGATAATTAATTGAATAAAATTGACTTTGGTCAACATTTTTGGTAACGGACCCGGACCCGTGATTTGACGGTCCCGGAGGGTCTGTAGGAAAATATGGAACTTGGGCGTATGCTCGGAATCGAATTCCGAGGTCCCAAGTCCGAGAAATGATTTTTTAAAGAAAATTGTTTTCTGAAAAATATAAAGGCTTTTGAAAATGAACTTTGATGAGAAACCTGTGTTACCGGGTCCGTATTATGATTTCGGAGCCCGAAACAGGTTCAATATGGTTATTATGTGCTACCTGTGAAATTTGGTAAGAAACAGACTCGGTTTGAGGTAATTCGGACTAAAAATGGGAAATTTGAAGGTTAATGAAGTTTTGAGAAATTCTATAGATTTTAGGTTTAATTCAGTGTTTATGGTGTTGTTTTGGTGTTTTGATTACTCGAATAAGTCCGTAGGATTTAATTGAGGTTGTGTGTACATTTGGTTTTGAGCCCCGAGGGCTCGGGTGAGTTTCGGGTAGGTGTCGGATTGCGTAAGTGTTGAAAAATCTAATGTCTTATTGTTGTTTCTAGTGTTGGGAAATTTGTATTGTGCGAACGCATTAGAATTCATGCGAACGCACAGGGTAACTTGGGGAGGGGGTTGGGTAGCACTGTGCGATCGCATAGGGGGGTCTGCGACCGCACAGGGTTAGGTGAGCTTGCGGGGGGGTGGGGTGGTAGATACACTCTACGATCGCACCTGTAGACCCGCGATCACGTAGCTTAAGTCCAGTCCTTCTATGAGATCGCACCTGTAGCCCCGCGATCGCACGGACCAAAAAACGCCCAGTTATTTTTAATACCCAAAACAGAATACATACGGGACTTTTCCACCATTTTCATAAACCCCTTCTTCCCCAACCCTCTTAGGAGATCTTGGAGCATCTCTTCCACCATAGCTTCATAGGTAAGTAATCTTAACTCCATTTTCTTCCATTTTCATCATCAATTATTAGATTATAGGCCTAAAATAATGGGATTAAAGGGTAGAAATTGGGATTTTGGGTAGAGTTAGGGTTTTTAAAATTTTTGGGAATTCAACCTCGTTTTGGGGTCGGATTTCAAAACAAATTGTATATTCGGGCTCGTGGGGGAATGGGTGATCGGGTTTTGGTACGAACCTCGTGTTTTGACCAACCGGGCCTGAGGTCGAATTTTGGAAATTTTGGAAGAATGTTGGAAAATCCATAATTAAGCTTTGGAATTGAATTATTGAGTAATTATTGACGTTATCGAGTCAATTATGTCTAGATACGATCGTTTTGGAGTCGGATTCGAGAGGAAAAGCGGTGCTAGAGGCTTGATATGCATTCTTGGAGCCGAGTTAAGTGTTTGGCCTAACCTTAGCTTGAGGGAATAGGTGTAGAGTCTTATTTGCTATGTGTTAAACCATGTCCAACGTATAGGTAAGGTGACAGGTACCTATATGTTGTGGTCAAGCATGCCCGTGAGTCGAACTTGATAATTTTCGTTGTGTTCTTTGATATTCTCTATGTTACGGATTTCTTATCATACTGGAAGTGATATATTGATAGTATTTAATGATGTGGAAAGTTATTTGATTATTCGTTCGGTTGAGGATTATATTGTTGAATTATACCTCTGAGTGAGATTGGTTATAGTCGAGTCCCTTGTCGGGACGATAGAATCTTTGTTGAATATTTCTGTGTATTTGAGGTTTTCTATTGTTGTATTTTCCTATCTAATTGTTGCTTTTATTTATGTTATGCACAAGGGGATATTCTGTGCCGAGTGATTGTGAGGTTTTGCACGAGGGGACATTCTGTGCCGAGTGATTATCTATTATTGCACGAGGGGACATTCCGTGCCGAGTGATTATTATTTATGCACGAGGGGACATTCTGTGCCGAGTGACTGTGAGGTTATGCACGAGGGGACATTCTGTGCCGAGCGATTGTGAGGTTATGCACGAGGGGACATGCCGTGCCTTTTTCTGCTTACTCACTTATTTCTAGCTGTTAAATTCCTGTTGTTATTCCTACATTTCAATTATTATCTTGTTCTGTTGTTTTCGCAGTTGTGGCCCCTTTATCCCCATCATGTTCTCCCCCGTAGTTGTATTACTTGTTTATTTCTTGTCATTTCTTCCTGTTATATTATTGAACTGCACGGGTGTTATTTGTTTTCGTGTCCTAGCCTCGTCACTATTTTTCCGAGGTTAGGCTCGACACTTACTCAGTACATGGGATCGGTTGTACTGATGTTACACCTGCACTTCTCTATGATGTGCAGATTACAGCGCCAGACCCAGTGGACACTGAGCGAGGGAGTATCCTTCGGTCCACGGCGACACCGAGGTAGTCCTGCAGACGTCCCCAGGCCTTGGCGTCACCTCTTACCCTTTTCCTCTCATTTTCTGTCTTATTTCATTAGTTCCAAGACAGTTGTATCTACTTATTTCAGACCCTTGTATTTAGTAAACTCTTAGACTGTTTGTGAGATTGTGGCACCGGTTTCTGGGGTTGTACTTAAGAAAAATTATTACGGGACCTCTATTGAATTCTTGAATTTTGTATTACTTTCGCATTTTTATTATAATTGTTCTAGTTATTTTTGGTTATTTAGTTGTTAATAAGTCAATTCAATTCAAACGTTGGCTTGTCTAGAGGGTTCAATGTTAGACGCCATCACGACCTGAAGGTGGGATTTCGGGTCGTGACACCAGGGCAGCTGTTTCTGAGGCAGAGCATCTCAGACTTGAGAAGTACAAGAAGTACCACCCACCTGTTTTCAGCGGACTAGCTTCAGATGATGCTCGGGGTTTTCTTGAGGAGTGTCATCGCATTCTCTGCACTATGGGTATTGTGGAGATGAGTGGGGTTTCTTTCACCGCTTTCAGTTGAGGGGAGAGGCTTATCAGTGGTGGCGTGCCTATGAGTTGAGTAGTCCGGAGGAGGCAACTTCACTTACTTGGGATCAATTCTCTGAGATGTTTTTGCTTGAGTTTGTCCCTAAGAGCCTCCGAGATGCTTGGTGTGTAGAGTTTGAGCAGGTACGCCAGGGTACCATGACTGTGTCAGAGTATGCAGTCCGTTTCAGTGACTTGACTCGCCATGCACCAGCCCTGGTTGCGACTATTAGAGAGCGGGTTTGACGCTTTATTGAGGGACTTCACCCTAGTATTCGGACCAGTATGGACAGAGAGTTGGAGACATATATCCCTTACCAGCAGGTCGTGAGTATTGCCCGGAGGATTGATAGTATGATATCCCGGGACAGGGAACAGAGAGAGGCCAAGAGGTCTCGAGAGACTGGTCATTTTTCGGGAGTTCGTGAACCACCAGCACGCTATGGCAGGGATTTTGTGAGTCGCCCTGTTCATTCAGCTCTTCCAGCAGCCAGTGGTATTTCAGCTCCTCCTAGACCTAAGGAGCCTTATTATGCGCCACCAGTATCTTATGTGCCTCATATTCAAGGTGCTATCACCGGCCAATCCAACAGGCCAGTTCAGAGTCAGCACCAGCCGCCACGTCCTCCGAGGGGTTATTTTGAGTGTGGTGACCCTCGCCACGTGATCAGAGATTTCCCCAGAGCTAGGAGGGGTGCACCATCTCAGTCTTATCAGGCCCACGTGCTCCACCGGGCCCTCCAGCTATTCTTCCAGCCCCAGCTGCTACCCCACCTTCTCAGACACCTCGAGGTGGAGGTCGAGGTCTCCCTAGAGGGGGAGGCCAGGCCAGGTCGGGTATTATGCTTTTCCAGCCCGTTCAGAGGCCGTTGCTTCAGATTCGATCATCACAGGTATTGAACCTGTTTGTCATAGGGACGGATCAGTACTATTTGATCCAGGCTCTACGTATTCATATGTGTCTTCTTATTTTGCTTCACACCTGGGGATATCTCGGGATTCATTGAGTCCCCCGTATATGTTTCTACTCCCGTGGGAGATTCTCTTGTTGTGGACCGAATATATCGGTCGTGTTTGATTGTTATTAGTGGTTTTGAGACCAGAGCTGATCTATTATTACTCGGTATGGTAGATTTTGATGTTATTTTGGGCATGGACTGGTTGTCGCCTCACTATGTTATTCTTCATTGTCATGCCAAGACCGTGAAGTTGGCCATGCCAGGTTTACCGAGGTTAGAGTGGAGAGGTTCCTTAGAGTATACTCCCCGCCGAGTCATTTCCTTTCTTAAGGCTCAACGGATGGTGGAGAAGGGGTGTGATGCATATTTAGCCTATGTGAGAGATGTTAGTGTTGATACCCCTTCAGTGGAGTCAGTTCCGGTTGTGCGGGACTACCCCGATGTTTTTCCAACTGACCTTCCGGGTATGCCGCCCGACAGAGATATTGATTTCGGCATTGATTTGTTGTCGGGCACGCAACCCATTTCCATTCCTCCCTATCGTATGGCTCCTCCTGAGTTGAAGGAGTAGTTGCAGGAGTTGCTTGATAAGGGTTTCATGAGGCCCAATGTTTCACCTTGGGGTGCTCCGGTATTATTTGTTAAGAAAAAAGATGGTTCAATGCGTATGTGTATTGATTACCGGCAGCTGAACAAGGTTACAATGAAGAACAGGTACACATTGCCTCACATTGATGATTTATTTGATCAGTTACAGGGTGTTAGGGTGTTCTCCAAGATTGACCTGCGTTCGGGCTATCATCAATTGAAGATTCGGGAGCCGGACATCCCGAAGACTGCCTTCAGGACCAGATATGGCCACTATGAGTTCCTTGTTATGTCATTTGGGCTGACCAATGCCCCAACAACCTTTATGCACCTGATGCACAACGTATTTCGGCCTTATCTTGATTCTTTCGTCATCGTCTTCATTGATGACATCTTGGTATATTCTCGGTCTCAGGAGGACCATGAGCAGCATTTGAGGATTGTGCTTCAAGGTAGATCCAAAGAAGGTGGAGGCGATGCAGAGTTGGCCTAGACCGTCTTCAGCTACTGAGATCCGCAGTTTTCTCGGTCTGGCTGGGTACTATCGCCGTTTTGTGGAGTGATTTTCATCCATTGTAGCACCTATGACCGGACTGACCCAGAAGGGTGCCCCTTTCATATGGACCGAGGAGTGCGAGGAGAGCTTTCAGATTGATCTTTCATATCCCCTTTCTTATCCTTGCCGTAAAAAGTATAGGAGTATTTTTGTAGTTTCAATGATCAAATTAAGGTTAATATGGTCAATTTCATTTTTAATCAATATTAAGAGATAGGTTCCCTAATATGTGTGAAAACAAAAAAATTAAAACGGACCGAAGGAAATACTGTACACCTCCTATGTACTATAAAAGTAAAGAAATTTACCCATATTTATAAATAAATAAAATACGATAGAAACACTTCTAAGCATATTAGAATGTCTTGCTTTGGAATTGTCGAATATTATTGAGTAAAAAACTTATTCAGACTCTTCATAATTGCTTCTAATTCAATGAACCCTAAAAAAGAAAGATTTATAATTATTGTTGATTAAATGAACCAACACAAATGATTTAATTGAATGGTAGGCTCTTTATGTGCTCTAAAATTTACATTATTAGTTATAGATTTATATTATTACTAGTAAATTTATAGCCCGTCTGGCCAAGCTTCTAAAATCAGCTTATTTTGAGAAGTGTTTTTCTCAAAAGTATTTTAAAAAAAAGTGCTTTTGGTGAGAAGTAGTTTGTGTTTGGCTAATTAATTTAAAAAACACTTTTAAGCAGTAATTAGTGTTTGGCCAAGCTTTTAAAAACTACTTCTAAGTGTATTTTTCTCAAAAGTGCTTCTCAAAAAGGGCTTTTGGAGAGAAGCTATTTTTTTCTGTTTCTCCAAAACTGTTTCTGCTTCTCCTCAAAAAAGCACTTTTGGCCCAAAACAAAGCTCGGCCAAACGGGCTATTACTCGTGCTTCGGGCGGTACTGCATTTGTAAGACATTAATGAATGTATAAAATAATTTTTTTATAAATTTAGTGAGTTGGAGAAGATAAAAATTAACGTATAAAGTAAATTATGTTTATTCATTAAATCAAAATTATTAAATTTTCTCTAGAAAAGAAGATCACTTTCAAATCACTCTATGTGTTTAAGTATACTTATATATCATGAACACCCTCCACTTCCAACCGAGAGGTTGTGAGTTCGAGTCACCCCAAGAGCAAGGTGAGGAGTTCTTGGAGGGAAGGATGCCGAAGGTCTATTGGAAACAACCTATCTACCCTAGGGTAGGGGTAAGGTCTGCGTACACACTATCCTCCCCAGACCCCACTTGTGAGATTATACTAGGTTAATGTTGTTGTTATTGTATATACCATGAACACCATATATTTCTGAGATCAGTTTCATACTCAAAGTAAAACTATTATATCTGTTGCACCAATATAAGCACTAAGATTCTTTTCATCTACAAAAAGTTAGCATCATTATTGATCTGCATCCAAAGGGGGAAAAGAAAGAGGAGGCAAATAGATTTTCTAAGTGGACAATCTCACACTAAATCAAAAGATCAGATATGACTAAAGAAGAAATACTAATTTTCAAGAAGTTTGGTATCTTTGGTAATCAAGCAAAAATTGTGAAAAATTTTGTTCTCTGTTTTCTTTTGTAGATAACATTGGCAAAATGTAAGAGTTCATTTGCCTCTAGTTAGAGTCAATTATGTACTATATCAAGCACAAATAACAAACAAAAAAATGTAATCAACGATAGGTTTACAGGATATGCCACATGCACACGTGAAGTAAAGAGTACTACTCCTATTTTGTATCATGGATGCCCAAACAATATTTGGTCGAAGATAATGCGCTCATGTTATAAAGCTTTTTTCCAAAAACCATAGCACACCTTTCACTCCGGTTTCCTTCCTTTACACCCTCAACATTCAAGAAACTGTTATTTAGATAATTTTCAAAAGACACTACAAGTAAAACTTACACTCATGTTTGTTAGAATCTTGTCAAATTAAATCCCAATTTCTAGGGAAAAAAATGTGGCTATGCCGAATTTATCTCAACACGCGGGTATGATTGATATCATCATCTGAGTTAAGCAACTCTCTTCCAATCAACTTCCACATCCTGAAAATCCAAAAAGTTTACCAAATTAGCCAATAAATATGTCATTGTACACCCATGCTTTTATTAATAAATATAAACACTAAATGAAAGGATATTGAATGAATAATTTGAGTAATTGTGAATATTATCTAAAAGAAAACCAAGCAAAATAAATGGCGTAAAGTATGTATGAAGGTTTGAAATAGAAAAATAAACAAAAAGGAGCAAGAGGAAAATGAATTGAGAAACTGTCACGACCAAAAACTAACCCTGTCGTGATAGTCTCTATCGTGGAACTAGGACAACCGACTCATTACCAAAAACACATTGATATTTTCATTTCAAAGATAATTTCAAAACTACTCATAATATAATCTTCGCAAAAGTTTTCAACTAAAATAAAAGTGCGAAAAAGAAAGCCCGACATGGGGTGTCACTAGTCATGAGTAACTACAATAATTGTCTGACGATATCAAGACTAACATAGTATGGAAAATAACCAAATACACTAAGGGAAGATAAAGAGGGAGAAAAACAGGAATGCGATCGCTAGGAAACTACCTTGCTATCTCGGAAAATCTGTAACCGGAATAATCAACAATCACTACCGCATCCAGAAACGCCTGAATCTGCACACAAGGTGCAGAGAGTAACGTGAGTACGCCAACTCAGTAAGTAACAATAATAAATAAAGACTGAGAAGTAGTGACGAGCAACAATGCAAGTATAGTTCATATCACAAAACTCAGTAAAATACGACATGCTTTAAAATCAGAGTTTAAGTCCAATCAACTCGTTTAAATCAAGTTCCAGTAACAATCATTTAAAAATAGTTTTCAATAGTTTTCAAACAAGGCTCAATGCAAATGTAAGCACAAAATATGAAATCATGTACATCCCCTCGGGCAAACATCTCTCATGTACAGCCCCTCAGGAAAACCTCACAATCACTCATATACAGTCCATCAGGCAAACCTCACTATCACTCATGCCTCCCAGTCACTAGGCACTCGGCACTCGTACTTAGTAGGTAACTGCGCTCACTGGGGATGTGTACATACTTCGTAGGGTCTCCTTCAGCCCAAGCACTATATCAATGCCCATCATGGCAGAATTAATGAAACATGTTGCGGCGTGCAGCTCGATCCCATATATATCCTCACAAATCAGGCACTCGGCCTCACTCAGTCCTAAGCCTCTCCATAATCTTGGGCTCTCAGAAATGAACGCACTCAACCCAAATAACATTTATATGATGCATCAAAATAGAGTAATAGAAATTGGGCTATGCAGTAAATATGTATAAACATGACTGGGTCTAGATTTTCAACCAAAAACAATGAGAGGATAGTAAGAAAAGACCTCTAAAGGTCCAAACAACACTGAAATAAGTCCTAAACATGGCATCCAACCTGATTTATAGAAATTCTTCCTAAACACGTAAGAAGCATTTAGTTTCAACAAAATATTCAACTTTACAGTTGATACGAGACGGATCAAGTCACAATACCCAATGGTGCACGCCCGTCATCGAGCATGTTGATAAGTAGGGATTTTAACCATTACTTGATCTCGTTTACTTGTGTTTTGGGCCAAAAATGAGTGAAGGTATACCCGAAAACTAATGTGATATGCTTGCTTTCATAAATTGTTAAAATCCCTACTTATCAACATGCTAGGCGACGGGCGTGCACCGTTGGGGACTGTGAGCCAAAGAAGTCATAATCAACTCATAAGGGAGTCAAAACTTGAAAAAAAAACAAGACTGGACCAAGAGATCTAAAACGCGGACCGCATAAATATTTTGCAGCTGCGAAAGCCACAACGCGGTTGCGATCACGATTACGCGGTCCACGAAAGGGAGATTAAGAGATATTTATTTTTGGGCCAAAAGATGAGCGCGGACCGAATCAGAAAGGTGCGGCCGCGAAAGTACCTATGCGGACGCTATTGGAATTACGCGGACCGCGATGGTGAGGTTCAGAGAGCTTATAATTTAAGCAAAAACGATAAGTGTGGTCCGTGTCAGAAATATGTTGCTAGGGAAGTCCCTTACAAGGCCACGATGGAAATTATGTGGTCCACGAAACTCAGCTCAACCCAGATCCTGAATTGAAGAACGCAGACCGCGATAAAAATTACGTGGCCGCGAAAGCAAGAGTGCAACCGCGGTCAGAATATGTGGCCCTCCATAGGGGTAATTTTGTTAGAAAATTTCTGCTTAGTATAAATATAACTTTTTGTCATTTTTAGGTTATGTTATGTATTAGAGGAGCACTTGAAATGGCTGAAACTTCTGATTTGGGAAATTTTGTACTAGATTCATCTTTCAACATTAGATTTTCATCTTTTAATCTAGTATTATGGATTTTATCTTCTTTTCATATTTGATTTCTATTATTTTCATGAGTAGCTAGACCAATAGCTAGGGTTGTGACCCAACTCTAGTGTGGTTACTTAATGGGTATTGAATTTTAGGGCTTGAATGGGTATGTGTTAGTGATATTTAGCCTAGTTCTTGCTAGAATTATAAAATTAGTGGTTGCAAACACTGATTCATGCATTTATGACTTAGTCTCTACTTGAGATGACCTAAGTCTAGGAAAATTAGGTTAACAAGGAATTGGGGTGAACTCAAGAAACGGATAGCCCCAATTAAAGGGTTAAACCTATAGATAGTAATACCCGACTTGACCTAATATCACTTGAATTGCATGAATATCCATTTGGACTTGAGAAAGCCAAATTGGGAAAAATCACTCAAACTACCGAGAGGTATAGAGTGAATACCCGAGTGTGATAACTATATTACGACCCCAATTAATCATGCTTGCCCTAGATTCTTGCTACCCGTTAGATATCCACCTAGGTAGGAGTCATTGCCCTAGTTTCTTTAAACACTTGAAAATTAACAACAAAAATATTGTACTTAGTTTCAATCATTCTTAGAAGTAGAATCAAAACCCAAATATGTGAAAGTGTAACTAAGAGCAAAACTCACATCTAGACTTAGATATAAACCTAATTCCAAATAAATTAACTCCATGTGGATTCGATCCCGACCTAGTTGGGTAAAACTGCATCGACCATCCTCGTTACCCAATAGTAGTGTAGGTTTGGACGCGATCAATTTTTGGCGTCGTTGTCGAGGAGTTAGACGGTCTTAGCTATATATCTAAGTAGTTGTGTGTTTTGTTCTTTCCTTCCATTTTTCTAATTTTTGTGTGTCAATTGCTTTTAGATACCAAATGACTCTTGATATGTGGCTTAAATTATACATATTTTTATGTATATTCCTCACATTATGCCCATGTATCGTATATTACGGATGTATACTATAATGATTTGTGCTTATTTGTGGTATTTCTATGTGTAAAAATTATTCGGATGCAATTTGGGACGAAAGTGCGCGAATTGGAGCGAAAATGGGAAGAAAAGGAAAAAGTGCACATTTGAAGGCCACAGGGAGCGTGGGGCGTTACCTGTGGCTCTCAAAACAGAATGCTAAAAAGTTGAGCGCCAAGGCCAGTACCCCACGCTGCCCTGGACGCTCAAAACATGAATATGTCCTATTTCGACTGGACTCGGTTATTTCGACCCCAAGACGCCTCCAACTCATATATAAGCCAACCTAAACCTATTTTGAGGGGGGCGTATTTGAGGGAAAAACACAAGCACAGAGCCACCATGGAGGCCGAAATTCATTAGAATTCATCTTTTCTTCCACAAAACTTAGTAATTTTTATATTTCTTTGTATGATTTGTTGTTTGGCTACCATGTCTATGTGGAGCTAAACTTCATGTTCTAGGGTTATGGTTCTTTCATAACTATTGTTATTCGGATATTGATTTTGATTTCTTAATTTATCATATTGGTTTATTTATTCAATCCTTCACTTAATTATTGGATTGCTTGATCACCAATTGAATATTATCTACGAATCTAGAATTGAACTCGAAAGTGAGAATTCTAGATTGCATATAGGATTGAGTAGATCAAGTTCTTGAACATGTGCATCGGGCAACAGATTCGCGGTTATGATAGAGATATACCTAATTGTCTTGCTTAGTTGATTTACCGGAATTATAAATGTGTTCTTGTTAGTTCTAACTTCATAAACATATAGGCGTTAGGTTAGCTTGAATAGGCGAGTAAGAACTCGACAGATTCTTATGAGAAATATTAACCCTGTTAACCAATAAACTAAATAAACTAGTTAGTCAATTCAATTGAAGAATACAATAGGAATGTTAGATAGCCCATAACCCTAGATCGTTTTCATCACATTGATAATATAAAAATTTGCTCTTCCTCTGTTTAAAGTTCATTAGTTATTTTCTTTTTAGTTGAATTACTTTAGCATCACTACTTTTGGGTTTAATCCTTGTTTAGATAATTAGGATAGTCTAATTTAGTTAATAGTTAATCACAAGTCCTCGTGGGTTCGACATCCGACTTTTAGTCACTTTATTACTTGACGATCGCGTATACTTGCATGTGCGTTTGACCGCAACATATTTTTAGCGCCGTTGCCGGGGACTTATAAATTAGCTATTTTTCTAGATTATACATTTATTTTTTTAATTTATTCTTTTTTTTTTTGTTTTAGTTTAGTTAGTATTTTTTAATTTATTTTAGCATGGCATCTTGGAATAAAAATTATTCGAATGATAGTTTTTCTTATTTTGATGATCCTTGTCCATATTGTGGAGGACCCCACTGGTGGAAAAATTGTCAGAATGTCCCCGGAGCAAGTTATGCGCACAATATCAATCCTTTGAGTGGAATATTTGTAATATATGTGGTGGTCAAGATGGCTATTGGGATGGTTGTACTAATTATATTCATCCTTCTCTGAGCCCTTATTATGATCTTTCTAATGATGTTTCATAGTTTGATAGGGGCAATGAAGTGCAGGATATGAAACATGATGCATCTATTAGGGATATTTTGAGGCAAGTAGCTGAGCAATAGGATGAACTCAAAAAATATATGAAAAGAATGAGGGCAGTAATCACAAGAATGAAGGCCAATCTGGAAGAATTGAATGAAGAGAGCTAGTACCAGCTAGAAGAAAATTTTGAAAAAGAGGAGATTTTGAATCAAACTTGGCTAGTGGATGTAACGACCCGGTCCGTCGTTACGTAAAACCCTCATCATAACTGTTTCTATTGACTTATTATAGATTGGTTATTTTGTTATTAATGTGTTAGAGTTGATAGGCTTGGAATCAGAATGGTTAAATGAGAATTCAGACACTTAGTCCTTAAGAATAGCCTTCAAAATGGGAAAAGTCAACTAAGAATAGCCTTAAAAGAGTTGACTTATTGGTAAACGACCTCGGAATGCGGATTGTATGACTCAGATAGCTTCGTTAGGTGATTTGGGACTTAAGAGTGTGTTCAGAATAATTTTGTGATATCCGGTGTAGAATTAGGATTGAATTGGTGAAAGCTAGTTTTTGGCGATTCCGGTCGGCAGTGGAAAATAGGCTATCGGGGTCGAAATGTAATTCCAACAGTTGGAACAAGTTCGTAATGTCATTTTGGACTTGTTTGCAAAATTTCAGGTCAATCGGAGTTGATTTGAATAGTTTCGGCATCATTAGTGAATTTTAGGAATATCAAAGTTCTTAGGCTTGAATCCGATGTGAATTTGGTGTTTTGATGTTAGTTTTGGTGTTTTGAGAGTGCAACTAAGTTTGAATTATCATATGCGATGTGTTGGTATGTTTGGTTGAGGTCCCGAGGGGCTCGGGATTGATTTCGGATGGTTAATGGGAATTTCGGAGTTGGAAATTTGCAGCAAAAAACCGCTGGTGTGAAATCACAGAGATTTCCGCACCTGCGGATGTTTGATCGCAGGTGCGGGCCTGCAGGAGCGGCAAAATGCACGCAGGTGCGGATAGGGTCGCAGGTGCGGAAGGAGGATCGCACCTGCGAAGTCGCAGGTGCGGAGAAAAAGGACGTAGGTGCGGAGGCCGAGTTTTTGGGGATTTTCCGTAGGTGCGGACCAGGGACCGCAGGTGCGGGTTCGCAGGTGCGCTTAAGTGGTCGTAGGTGCGGAACCACTATTCAGAAAATATAAAATAAACCCTCCGCGACTTAACCATATTTTTACACCATTTTTGTACGGA